>OU744737.1:23848915-24138915 GCA_916613615.1 Steromphala cineraria | reverse complement strand
TATGTGAAGACGCTATAACAAACTATAAGAAACGTGCTATTGGAACGTCCGGGTCAAAGAAAGCTATAGACTTATATAACGTCTCTGAGAAATATTTCTAAAAATTATTTATTTATTAAATCTTAAAAGGAGCGTCAGACAAATGGCTATTTCTGTAGTTCACTGTAGATCTAGACTTGCTTTTATGGAGGAGTAAGAAAGCTATTAGACATACATGTATATATTTGAACATAAACGTTCAGGTAGAATAAGAAATAGACGTTATGTCAGGATTTTGTGTGAAATCAGTACGTGATACTATCATTGTTTTTATGATAAATCATTCGTTATTAACCTAAATACTTGATAAGAGCACACGAGAGCAAAATGGTGACAATCTGGAGAAAATCACAGAATGAACATAATTACTTTATTCAGGATCGTGTGTACTTCAACCAATAGCACCGAAGCTTGTATTTAGGAGACTCGAGGCGTGCCATATAGTATAGCCCACTTGAGTATCTCCCATCAAAGAACAAGATGTGATGAGATAGATGCCTGAACTATCAGCCCCCACTCGCATTCACATCTTCACGCGCTCTCACAGGTAACTAATGGCAACACATGAAATTGGGCCGATCTGACATTTTTTTAGCGGGCCACTGAAAACAATGGTAACTGGATCGCTTGGAGCGTGGTGCTGCCACAGAGACTTACACCAAGTCGCGATATATATATGTATATATATGCCTGGACCAATCAAGTTATGTAATAACAAGTTTTAAATGATATATTAAACAAATTCTTAAGTTTGGTTTTAATCCTAAACGTTTGCAATTGTGATTGATCGGAATAACTATTTGTGACAATAGTCATTGATGTCAATTGTTCTAACCCGAATTGAATTAGATCTCATTGAAATCAAATCATTGATTTGCGCCCTTGTTTATTATAATGTTACTTGTAACTCATCTACGATCTGGCGGAATCCCGTATACCATGTCCATGTGAACTTTGAACAGGAAATGACCTCAAATTTGACATCCAATCAGTTTTATAACCGTCAGCTCGGCGTATGCACGTGTTCATGTATCCACCATTCAGCCACTGACATGAATTCGTGGGATCTTTTAAGTGCGCAGGTTTTGTTGCACTACACACTAGGGCTCCAGGGTGACACATAAAGAGTATGTTACACCTTGGCCTGGATGGGATTCGAACCCCGGACCTCAGCAACGTGAGACCGGCGCTCTTGCCGACTGAGCTACCCCGTACACCAGTTTGTAGGGCCGATCATGTTAGCACCAATCATATCATTAAAAAAACCTACATCTATAATTGTGTCGGGTTATCCATGGTAAATTACTGTATCTATTCGTGGAAATAAGCTATCGAGAGATGCATAAGCACGTCGGTATTGCAAGGGGCTTACTTGATTTGCAACCTAGAACCCTTGTTTTGGAAAAAAAACTGTTACTAATGACCGATTTTTGCATTAACTTAAAAAAATTGCGTTATGTTTTAAAGCGAATAACGTCACTGACATTGACAAAACGCTTCTGAATTATTTACAAACCTAATAGAATCCGGAAACTTTAAGACAATATATAAGGCACGTGAAAAGATAGAATAGAATCCATTCATTTTCAGTATTTCATAGTTAAATGAATCAAAGGTGTATGCATGTTTCAATCAAACGTAATTTTGGACTTTTATCTAAATTTAAAGCAGTTGATAATGTTTGATAGTTTTCATGTTAATTTGATGTGTGAAATTGTCTTCCACGAACATAAATTACTGTCATGAGATTTCAAGTACAAACATTTGTTATACCTAATGTAATATGAATATGTAAGGTTTATCAAATATTAATCATTACTTATACAATCTAAGTTCGTTTCACTGCAGAACATATATGTTGAAATCACTGAGTGGCACTCTCAGCTTTCAACTGTCGCATTTAAGCTTGAATATACGACTTTAAAAGTTGTATTTAAAAACTTTACACTGCTTTCGATTTTTGCAGTACTCACAACTCTTTGTTCGTTGTAGACTTTCGTTTGAAAACAATTCACAAATACGGGCGAAATCAATCATAAAGTGTCAATAGAATAATGACTCCTCTACAGCAAGGAACAGTGCTCTAGTAACGAATTGAACTCAAAGGAATCCATCTGTTTTTCAAAAATCGTTGGACAGTTGCTTTTTGTTCAATTTGTTCGGGGTGAGTGAGTGAGTGAGTGAGTGAGGACGTTGAAAATCCGAGGGGCACAACTACATGTTATGATTAGTCAATATACCAAGTTTCATTGAGCTATCTGTAGCGGTTTTCGATGAACACAGACATTCGGACGGACAGACGGTGCCAACGACTATATACAATAAATATGTACCCTCAATAAATTATGCATTGTCTCTTGACTAAATAACAGTGATAAGAGAAACAATCATTGCTAAGTTGACCGCCGTTTTGGATTGAGAGATTTGAAAATGACTAGCTATGAGCATATTCATATTTTCGTTGTTTTCAGAGTTCACACTTACTTCGCAACTTTCTTTAAATTTATGTTTTATCAACTTGTGTTTCTCGACAATTTTAGATGAAATTATAGACTTTTAAAACTTCCAATATATTGGATATTTTCAGAAGTGTGTACTGATACGTATCATGTTGTTTCTGTATTGCAATATACCGCTATACCGCTAATATCGCGCATCCTTACCAGTTAATGTTGTTTTAGCCAAAGCTACAGATATCTTTATGCCAATGGTGCAGTTATGTTATGTAGCTCGTGCACCTCGTGGAGCTAATCAAGCTCGTGCACCTCGTGCAGTTGTTATGTAGCTCGTGCACCTCGTGGAGCTTATGGAGCTCGTGCGGCTCGTGCAGTTATGTTATGTAGCTCGTGCACCTCGTGGAGCTTATGGAGCTCGTGCGGCTCGTGCAGTTATGTAGTGTAGATCGTGCACCTCGTGGAGCTTATGGAGCTCGTGCACCTCGTGCAGTTATGTTGTGTAGCTCGTGCACCTCGTGGAGCTTATGGAGCTTGTGCACCCCGTGCAGTTAAGCAATGTAGCTCGTGCGTCTCATGGAGCTTATATATAGAGCTAGTGCAGCTCATGGAGCTCGTGCCCCTCGTGCCCCTCGTGGACCTTATGGAGCTCTAGGAGGGTAAAAATCAAATGCCGCTCGTGCACTTTTTGCGATTATGTTTTGAAGCACGTGGAGATCGAAGCTTATGAAGCCTTTGCTGAAACTACATTAAAGTTTTTTTATGGAGCCGGAGAAGAAGCTTTTGTTTCTAATATATTGGCAAGAGGATATTATATTATGAAATATAAATGACGTTTTATGTATATACCGTAACCATAGTTTATTAGTTTTTAATCAATTTGAAAAAATGTATCTCTTTGTTTGTTTGAAGAATCAATTCATAGCTAGATAAAGAATAATTTAAAATTGTTCTCAATGAATAACTATAAATTTAGATAAATATTTTTAATTCTGAAACCAAATTATGTATGTGTTTACATTTGAAAGACTTAAGATTAAGTATATTTTATCTACTCTGACAAGACTCACGCACGCCGTTACTGGCAGCGGCGTTAAGTTCCAACTCCTGAAAATACATATGTTATCAAACTAAACAGGCGGACATTTGTCATTGATGGACAATAGCTTATAAAGAAAAGACCAACACTCACGATTTGCACGTGCTAAACACCTGTCTTTATCAGAGCACGTGTTTCAGGCATTGTTTGCACACGGCACTTGGGTGGGGTCGTCCAAATATATTTTGTTCTGACACAAGGTCAACTTTTCCTGACGCGGTTTCTTAAAAAGAAAGTGATTTATGAAAGATCATTGATACAATGTTTATTAGCATAAGATAGTATATATATCTCTGTCTCAGTTTGGTTTAGATTAAGCTTCTTAATTGTTGGTAAACAAACGCCAAATGCTATTACTTACGGCGAATGTGGCCGATATCCATTACATATCAACGCTTTATGTCGGGCTGCTAGATATTGGTTGAAATTAATTGAGATGCCCAATCATAGAATACCTAAAAAAGCATATGAAATGTTGGTTAATTTAGACAACTTTGGATATTCAAATTATGCATCATCGATACGTATAATGCTGTTCAGTCATGGATTTGGTTTTGTATGGATCAGCCAATTAGTTGGTAATAAGTTTGTATTCCCACAAAAATTGAAAGATGTTGCTATAAATATGTTTTATCAGTCTTGGAATAGTATTCTACATAATAGCACAAGATACAGATTATATAAGGAGTATAAAAGTCTTTTGTCCCCAGAAAAATACTTAACTTTAATCACTGTTAGGAAATATCGAAATTTGTATATAAGATTAAGATCTGGTTTATTGCGATTGAAAGCTAATGAGGGAAGGTGGTCCAATATTGATTATTGTTTAAGAATTTGTCCTCTCTGTAGTTTAGACGTTGAAAACGAATACCATTTGTTGCTTGTATGTGAACATTATAATGAATTTCGAAAACTATATTTTCCTAAATTGTATTGTATTGCTCCAAATATGTTGAAGATTAAATGTCTTATGAATACGGAAAATGAAGCATTGATGCTTAATTTATGTAAATATGTTACTCATAGTCTTAACATAAGGCAATCGTTACTCTAGTTATAATCATTGTAAATATTGTAAATGAAATATGTTTCGAAATGTACATGTATATGGGCTTAAAGGGGCAGTAACACGTTTTTTTATAATTTTATAATTTGAATTCATCACTGATAATTGTAAGTGAATGCTAAATGTATTATTTTGACAGTGTCAAAAATCTCATTACACAAGCCAATCATCCATTGTCAGAGGACAAAGAATGAAGATTCACATCAAATCCATTGGCAGCCATTTTTGTGTGAACACCTTTAATTCATTTTTGTAAGAAAAAGGAATCGCATGGCTAAACTTACCATTATATACTGGAATTATTACTGCTCCATTTAGTTTAAATACATTGTCTTTCAATTGAAACCATTAATTTTCATTTTCCTTCCATCACCCTAAATTTCCCCTAAAAACGTGCTACTGCCCCTGAATGAATAACACATGAATAAACACACTTGACTTGAATTGTGATCATTATATGGTGTTATTCACTGAACTTATTCACTCACATGATCAAGTCACACAGGACAATAATAGTAATAATCACCATATGGATATCATTCTCTGTTTCTAAATGTTTACCAGTTTTACCAAAAGATAACTTACATATCAAAAAACAAGATTCATCATAAAGTCAATTTGAGTTTCGATGTATAAACTATTTCTCGTTTTTTTTGTAAAACTGAAATGAATAATATTGTTAGGGTATGGGTGGGGAATGATAATCAAAAATGGCCTTATGTACATACATACAAATATGGGATATCTGACCTGAGCACGGAAGAAGGTCAGGAGACTTGCAGAAAGTCTAGATTCCGTTACTCGATCATCTGGCGACCTCCGCCCCATCTGGTGACGAGCACGTGACCTTTGCATCATATTTCTTGAATAAGAACACGTTTTTTGCGCCCTTTTATCGGTATATGCCTATAGACTTGCATTCAGCTGTGCAATATAATGCAGGTATGATCTAAATGTTGTTGCTTTATGGATAAAACAGGTATAAATGATATGACGCCAATACAATCTATACGACCAAGACTGTACGATTCGTCAATTGCACCAATACAAGTAAGCTGGACCAATACAGGCTCAATTGGACCAATACAAGTCTGAGCATGCGCATACACACAAATGGCGAAAGTCCTAAGCTACAGCTTAAACATTTGCAGCATATATGACGGTTCACCAATATCATTTATAATTTTGATTTCGATAAAATTATCTTTCTAATTTCATGCAAGTAGATCACAAAAAGGTTATTGTTAAAGATGACATTTATCAAGTTTTTTCGTATTGGCCTAGTTAAAGGTCCTCGGTCTGCTGTATTGACCCGAGGCGAAGCAGACCCCGGACCTGTAACTTGGCCAATAAAAAAAACTTGATTAATGGTAGCCCAGTAGGTGGAGCTGCTGACTGTCAACCGGAAGTCCTAGGTTCGAATCCCACTGGAGGACAACCTTCCATCATCTCTTACCAAGAAAGCATCCCCAATTTTATGGACTGAAATGACGCCTTTGAAATTTATGATTGAATGAAATGACCACGCAAGATATAAACTATGCTCATTGATTGCATATTGTAAAAATAAAGATCTAATATGCAAAATATGATGGTACTGATTTTTTTTATCAAAATAACTATGGCCAGGGATCCAGAAAACTTTTTGAGAGAAGTTGTACATACACCTTGGATTTAAATTGAAGGTGTACTCAAGAGTTTGAAGGTGTACTGACATAGTGTAAATGAATTCTTGCATTTTAATATTTAAAACGAATTTTGTTATATACAGTGTTTATTTTGACCATCGCGAGAATTATTTCAGATTTCACTATCCATCCGAATTAGAATAAACAAGATTTTGTTGATTTGTTGAATTTGTTATGCACTTGACATAAGTCATGACAGTCAACAACTACACATTGTACCCATTTATATCGAGTTTAAGAAAGAAATGTATAATGATATTTAAATCATAAGAAACGTAGGCCAATCGAAAACGCAGTAGCTTTGAACAAACTATAGTAAAAGGACTTACGCAGGTTTTCTTACTCTTTAACTTCATATTATATGCGTTTTATTTAAACATTCGGTAAGATAAATTCGTTATACCATTCAGAGGCGGGGTTCATGGGGAGATATCAGCCTCTCGCTTGGTGTTATGCAACTCGCCTTCGGCTCGTCGCATAACACCAAGCTCGAGGCGGATATCTTACCATGGACCTTGCCTTTGAATGGTATAAATATTTTTGCGCTAGGGTATGGATGACAGACTAGTAAGTTCCAAGCTTTTGTAAATACAGTTATCAAAAGACATGTCAAACTGTGAAGGGCTATATGGTTATAGTTACACAATATTGGACCTTTCTGATCAACTGCAAAAAAGACAAAAGAGACATACTATTAGTGCTCCAAAAAAAAAGATTAAAAAGGCAAATTTAATGAACATGGTTTATCGTATTGATTATTCTTATGACGTAGATTAAATTAAGAATGTGAAAATTACATAGTGAAGAACAATAAAATATATTGAAAGATCATTTTCTACAAAGCTCTCTTTTCCACTAACTTATTAATGATATATGTGCAATTAAGAGATATTATTGTAAAATATCATTTCAGCTTCGAGAATAGCACATAAATGTTGTAGAGTGTCGAACGAGGGGAGGCAACTCTTGTAGCCTTAGCTGGGAATGTTCCTTGAAGTACTTTTCATTTGATTTATTACATATTCGTTCTCTGTTTTATTCGGCTTTTGAATTCTCATTCTTACCTACATTGTCTATTCTCAGAGTGTCATTACGAACACCTTGAGAAAAAAAGTATATTTTCAACTGATCATTTATATGAGATAACATGCTATATGAATTTATAGCACTGAGTAAACTAAATTCAAAGGATACGCATTGCTGTTGAAGCTGTGAGATTTACCACTTTTGTTTTAATAATGAATGTGTTTTTTTTTCTAGAAAGATTACAGAGATGATTTTTTAAATGCAGAGATTTCTTTTGTAAACAAAAATAAAGAAAGTTGCACATCAAAATTGCGTACAATCAGATACGCATCACAACACGTCACTGAATGGCTTAGAACCACTGCGTGTGTACGGCGGATTCAATGAAGTAAGAACCCAAAACATGCAATTGTCTATTCACACGTTTGGAACCTATGCATAAAAACCCTTTTCGGTTTGCTACGTCATACTCAGGGGCTGAAAGACGATAGAGTATCAATTTCAAAGACAGTGAATACTCCATACTGCTGTCAGAGAGAAACGATTTATGATCCCCGTGAGGCAGATTTGCTGGGACGTACTAGTAAGTGAAACTAAAAGTTTCTAGAGCAGAATTGAAAAACTGAACGACGATATTTCAATGAAATTTCATATTTGGACCAATCAACGTTGTTTTAAGGTTTTCAACTTCTTTAGAAATTTGATTTTGGGGATTGAATGACTTTCTGATCTATTCGGGCCGGTTGTATAAGCAATCTTCTGATTATTATTGTATGTGGTGTGTTGCAGCCCCTGAGTATATCTGCTTATGAGCGTATATGATGTGATAATCAACAAAAATATTTACTTCATTATATGTCAAAATACTGGATATGATAAAAACGTTGTCTCTTTTCTTTAGGCCAAGAGTTTGTCCGTGAAGCCCAGGGACTGGCTGTGATGCAGGGGACCAACGTAACGCTCTTCTGTCAGGTAGAGAACTTGGGTGAGTACACACAGACTTATCTAACCTTACAGTAAAATGCTCGTTTTTGATTGGCTGACGATTGACTCGTTTTATCTCATGTACCCCGCTGCCATGGCAACAGCTCCTCTCCGAAAAGAGGTGTCTCATAGCGTTTAGATGACGTTACCAGATGACGCACTCTATGTGCAGAGTTTACATATGTTCGATTAGCTGTTTTCGTGATTATTAATTATAGATTTGTTTTCTCATCATTCTATGCTTTATTTGGAAACAAATTCCGCATTGCATTACTTGCAAATGCTTTAGAATCAAAATCAAATAGTTTTTAAGCATGTTCCGGCTAGTTGTTTTACGTAACACGATTCATAACATTTTAGTCGGGTTGGATGACGCCATTTTGTTTACATTAGGTGTCAAGGCCGTTCAAGCGGTGATTGCTGATCCGTTAACGACAGTCAAAAAGAAATGAATATATTTTCTTCTGACATGACGTTAAGATAAATTCGTTGTATGCTTCTTCCTCGGGTAATACGGACTGATGTACCATCTTTGTAGAAATGTCAGCCCTCGTCTGGCGGCTCCGGCAACATTTCTACAAAGATGATACATCAGACCGTATTACCTCGTGAGAAGCATACAACTTATGATGTAACACTCTACTGTCAGGTAGAGAACAAACACAGACTATTGGATATCCGACCTTGTGGCCTGTGTTATGGAACACTTTAAAGGGGCAGTAGCATTTTTTTTTAAAATGTTACGTTTTCAATTTTTCACTGATACGTTAATGCTAGATGTATTATTTTGATAGTGTTACAAATCTCATTACACAAACCAATCATCCATGGTCAGAGAAAAAATTATGAAGATTCACATAACGTCCATTGGCGGCCATTTTTGTATGAACACCTTTAATTCATTTTGGGTAAGAAAAAGGAATCGTATAGCTCAACTTATTATATTTTATATAATATATTTGATTAAGAACTGCTTTATTTGAATTCTATACATTGTTTTTCAATTAGAACCATTTATTTTCATTTTGCTGACATCATTCCCCTATAAAACGTGCTACTTCTCCTTTAATGAGTGTTCACAAAGTAACCGTGTTGAGTATACCAAATCTCTTAACATGACAAGTGTTGTTCTGATGTTGATGTTTGTAATTAACAACATAGTAATGACGAGGGCCGTGACCAGACAATCCAAAATATGGTTTGAGAGGTTATTTTACACATGGACAAATGCGATCTCTTTTAGTGCTGCTCGAGCTATTTGATTGACGTCCAAAACTTAATCAATATTACATGTTATTAATTAATTATGAATGATATGGCACTAATACAATCTATACGGCCTACACTATACGATTAGGCAACTGGACCAATACAGTTTCGCTGGGCCAATACGGGCAAAACTGGGCCAATACGAGTATTGGACCAATACAGCTTCGCCTCGGGCCAATACAGCAGACCTCGTACCTGTAACTGGATCAATACGAAAAAAATTTGAATATTAAACACAATAATATTTGCACCAGGAAAAACTAGCAAGTGAACAAACCTATGGTACGCAGCCGTATCTGGCGTTATGTATGAGCTTGGGCTGGATAAGAAGAGAGAAATTAATATTCACAATACCTAAAGGACAGTACAAACAGTCAGTGTGCTGTATTTTGATGGAGTTTTTCCCTTATATTGAAACATATCATATCATATAAAATATCATCAAAGTTCATTTCGCATTATTTAAACATCGATCATTACTAATCATGTATGTCCCATCATGTATTTCCCATCTTGAACTAAACTCACCAAGTAATGTACGCATTACCAATCACTCATCACACCTAATGCTCTAGGTCACATCACGCACTCCACGCACGCTCACATGATGTACCAGCACACTATTTGTATGTATCAATATATTCCTATGTATTTATCCACCAATGATTGCAGGTGCACTGAACGTGATCTGGTCTCACAATGGCGCCGTCCTGTCTATGAACCACATGGTGATTGGCGGGGACACGAAACGTCTCGCTATCAACGGGAAGTACAATCTGCGCATGACCAACGTGACGCTAGCAGACGAGGGCGAGTACACGTGTCAAGTGACGTCACTTCCGCCGATATACCAACGTTCTTTCATCAATGTCACAGGTATATTGCAGTATCATTCTAAAAGAGCTTCCAAAAGTAGATGTGTCTGAGGTTCAGATAAATGAGACAGATTGTATTGCTTGGACTGTAACCTTTCGGCTCGGCCAACACGTGAACATCTGACAAGTGAATTATACTAACTAACTACTTTGCTAACAATGCACAGACAATCAACTGTAGAAAGGATGAACCTCCATGGTAAACACTATCAGACGTATTTGTTTCCACGATACTTCTACAATCTCGATAATCCCCCCTATCTGTCATAGACACGTGGCATGTACCAAGATTTGAAGCGAAGTATCTCGCATCCCAATCCTATATAATGCCCGTCCTATATAATGCCCGTCCTCTCATCCGGGTACTGCCATCAGTTTTAAGGAAAGCCTACTCATTGGCTCATTACTATATCGACCTTTGGGCCTTGTCAGGTATCATGGCATTCTAGAAGGTCTACGGATAAAAGTACACTTACATTATATGATGTATTGTTCGCAGCATGTTGTTGTTAATAAGACTATGACTCTATCCACAGTACAATCCGAAGTAGAACTTCTCAACAAAACAGCTGACATTGAAACAACGCTGAACGAGAACATCACCTTGCAGTGTGCAGCTACTGGGAAACCTCAACCAAACATCACCTGGACACGGGAGGTAGGGGCTCTGTGCTGCATTGGGTTTCAATCAATTACTACTTAGATTTAGATAAAAATTACGCCTTACACTGTTGTGTAGGGTATAATACTATCTGCAAAAGTCAAATATTCAAGGCGAATCTCTTGAAAACATACGTTCAGTCTGACACCAATCGCCATCACTGAGTTCAGTTGTTTTAAATATCTTTGAAGTTAACCTTTTACATCAAACTCTGTAGAACATTTGAATTCGTAAACCATTCAAAACCTGTTTTGTAATCGTTGCTACAATTGCAAGTTCTTTCAGATAAGACATATTTTCAGTCTGATCATAGAAGATAACGCCTATTTCACACAGGATATATCAAAGTGGAGTGATATGACGTTGTATGTATCTGTCTTCACCAGGACGCCTCTCTGCCCGACGGGAAGAAGAAGCGCCAGGGGGACACGCTGACCTTGACCCGCCTGGAGTACAACCATGGGGGGTTGTACAGGTGCACGGCATACAACGGGGTGGGGGAGCCAGACTCGGACAGCATCCGGATAGACGTCACTTGTGAGTCGGACTGCGCCTTTAAATTCCGCTTTTTCACACATCTTCGAATTCCTTTAACAGTCCCCGCCTTTGTTTGCTTTATGTGAATATTTTAATAGGCAGTACCTCTTTGCGTCTTTCTATACTGACACTATTCCTTTAACTTATCAGGCTGTTGGCAGAGGTCACAGACTATTGGTGTGAGAAAATATAATTTGTAGTTTGGTGACCTACAGGCAAAGTGAAGTTACAGGTCATAGAGGTCAAGTCCTGAGACGAATTAAACTGATTTACTGTTCAGTTAGAGGGCTTATCAATATAACGTTAGTTTTGGGTAAACAATTTATTGATTTTTATTTTTCTAAATCTAAGTGTACACCTATATGGAACAGAAATATTATACCAAGAGCATTTGAATATAAAAATGTTAAGCAAGTTACGAGAAGTAGAGTTCACAGTCCCCGTCTTGTCAAACTCAGAACGTTTATGACCCACCGATACACTGGTATAACGGCAAGTAACTGAGAGCTCACGTAGAAGTAAATTAAAACAATGCTAATAAACGTCATGTTAAGTTAAGAGAGGATTTAACACTTTCCATAAAACTAAATACGGTATTTGCGCAATGTCTCAATGTAAAAATATATAATATTCTTTAAAAAAGAGTTCTAATCCTACTTGATTTATTATAACATTCTCTTCGCTTCTAAACCGCGAATTGTTTAAATAATTATATAGTGTTAGAATATTGTGTTTAACATATACTGAAATGTACCACTGATCTCACAATGTTTTTTAACGTAACGCAAGCCAATGAATTATCTTCTTAATCTTTTATCGAGCTAAACAAAATAGATGCACATTGAACATTGTTTGTTGTCCCCGTCTAAGCTAGGCAGATATTTCAAATTGAATATGTTTAAATCTGTACTTCACATTTAGGTTTAGATGTTTTTTATGATGTTAGACAAACCTGACGATATTTTATTGTATTTCGGTTTATTTACGCTACTGAAAGGCCACAGGCCTGTAGTACACTACCTTTACATAATAATGTGTACACGCATAAGTAATTCACACGATTATGAAGATAATTAAGTACAGCTAAAAATATGATTTGAGATATATTCTGATCTTAACAACATAGTATAGTATACAGACATTGACAGATTTTCAAACGCTATGTTTTGATGGACAAAATAATATTGTTTTTATTACAACTTTTCAGAGAATCATAAACTGAAAAATTTGTAACGAAATGATATTCACCTACTAAAGTGCCACAGAGTATCTGTCTTAAAATTGTATTTGGTTTTGATAAGCTACAAAATATGAAATATGCTGATCGAAGTTCATATCTCATCACTGGACTTGCAAATATATCCATTTATGCATAATATGTCTAAAGTGCTTGATTTTATGGAAAAATCAAGAAAACATCTCAAATATGTTTAATATTCGAAAATATGCATCCAATTACTAGTAATCTACCTATTAGTTACAATACCTAATAAGCACTATCGAATCGAATATATCTTCCTGTCAGCTTATGGCAAGGTTTCAAAATTGCGATTGGCGAATTTGCGCGCGCCACTCGAACCACATTGTCCGGTTTTCAAAATCCGGACTTTGAATGGCGGTATTTTCGCTCTAATGTACTGATTGACCTTTAACTTGTTATTTTCAGTAACAGTTAGTGGTTCCCGATGTAATAGCATCGATTTCAAAATTTGACATATGCGATCCTATCAACATACTCTATGTCTCTTTAACTAAGATAACATAGTTTGCAAATTACCCCATTACAGATAAACCAATGATCCACACCAAATCGAAAAGCGTTCACACGGGCCCGGGGATTCGAACCAAGATCCCGTGTATCGTGAGCGGACAGCCGCACCCTGCCGTGGAGTGGCGCCACAACGGGACGGTGCTGAACCTTCGGAGTCTGCCCCAGCACAAGGAACTACTGGTGGTGAAGAAGGGATTCAAGATAGACTACAGTCTCGTCATCCGGGGACTGCGGGACGATGACCTTGGCTCCTACATGTGCAAGGTCACCAACTCCAAGGGATCTGAGTCCGTTCAACTGACTGTCACAGGTTTGTATTGAGTCAAATTTTAAATGAATCTAAAAGATTCCGTTGTTTTAAGAATTTATATATAAATTTTAAACCAACTTGTTGATAATTTATTGCAGACAGTAGGGGTGTGTTTTGACAGCCCTGTTTGTAAATATTCCTTTTTACGCAATTCTTGGCAATTGATCACGAACAGCAAGCAATTCAGAAACAATGAGATTTTATTCGTTAGATGGAAAAATAACTTATTTTTTTCTGGAAATTGGAAAATTACAAGGTCGCAGAATTTCGTCATGACTAGTACTCAAATTTCCGACTCGCCATTTTATGATTCTTGAACGTTTTCACATCATTCAAATAGGTCTAAGCACCAGAGGTACTTGACAATCTCAATAAATATAGATCTATATTGCTCCAATAAGCTACGCAGATTATAGTGGAGCAATGAAGATCTTAATTTATTGAGATTGAGGTACTTGATAGCTGATTTGATGAATTGTTGAATTTTAACTAACGACTTGCGTATACATCAATGCCAATACCTTTGCGTAGGTTTCAAACCCAAAACTATCAATGTTTTTCTATCTTCTGTTTCCACAGCTTTACCAAGTAAAGTGAAAATCATGAGCAGTAAGGCGGGAAATTTCTCTTCCGTGTATGACGTCATGTGGAGTGTGACGTCAGCAGTCCTTCCACAAACCTACAACATTATGGTCAGAGAGGTATGAAACCTGCAATACTTCTCAATAATATATCAATATCAATTAAAAACCAAACATAACGAATCTGAGGTTGAGAAATGTAAAGAAGTTTAGAAAAAACGAGAAAGCATTAAATAAACTAAAGTAAAAAACTCCCGAGAAAGAAAACAAATGATCAAATGAGTCATCAGTTCGTATCCCATAACAAATTAGATAATTCATTTTCATTTCATGATAATGCTTTATTTGTTATTTCAGGAGCAGGGTTTTTAACAAATACGTTAACGACGATATGTTCAGTTATGTTCATTACATAGTTCAACGCATACATCGTTAATACACCTCGATCGAAACTTAATGATAAGTGTTAAAATGAAGTGTCATAAGGTTTTGAGGTTTTATGCATATTTTGTGAACCACAACTCTGTGAATTTTAGAATTGATTTAGAAAATAAGAATATCTGAATGAAGTCAGTGTGTTATATTACCAAGTCACTTCAAGCTCTCTGTTTTATTTGTACATGAAACATTGTGAACACACTAGGTCAACGACACAGCTGAATCCGACTGGAAGACTTATGATGTCAAGGCCACCGCCAAAGAAGGGGTCACGGAGCATGCGCAGTCGTACAGTATGTCTGATCTATCACCGGACACGGAGTATGAAGTGAAAATAAGGGCGTACAACCATTATGGATGGGGGGAATCGAATTCCAAGTTTACATTCATGACCAATGAACGTAAGTTTGTGTAGACATTTATATATAGTGTTTGTTTCTTTCGCTCTTCATATGTGTATTGTGACTATATCTTCAAAGTGCCATTCAACACTGCCAACCTGTAGTTTGGAAACGTTATCGTATATCTAATATCTATACTGCATCTAGTCAAATACCGGTAATCATTTAACATGTTTTTTAAAGTCCATTTCTCCATTGTATTGACTAGGCTTTTACTCAAGAACTCAAGCCTTCTATCCCCTGATTTCCATTGAATATTACTATACGTCATCTTTATTCCTATATATTGAATGCACATCCATATCAATGCTTTTCTAGAATAAATAAGAAAAACCGAATAACGATACGCGATGTGATTACGGAGGTGTCAAACCCTTCACAATGATTTGAATTCACTTATCAAAACAGTTTATTTCTCTACTTTTACTTTTTTCGAAATGTTAGCTATTTCTCTCTGTTCAATCGTCCACCTGCATGGGTCTTCTACTCTCGTGTCTCGGAGCATGTATCTTTCTGGTCCCTGTGTGTCACTTGTAAAGCGTCTTCATGTGTCACGCATCATTCATTTATATTATGAATAAGGATAATAATTGCTCTTATCCTACCTCATGTAAGAATCTCGATCCCTGATTGGTCCACGTGACCCTGGATAAATACTGATATCACCCTCTTAAACGGGGTGATAAATTATTTACACCCCGCCACAATAAGCATGAAACGAGCGCGCAGATTGAACGTATTGAAATGTACATGGTCAGTTACCTCGAACACATCAAGGTTACTTTTGATCAACCGATAGTAGCTGTTAACAATCTATAGTCACAGCGCTAACGCAGTTTTTCTTGCTCTTTTAATTTCATATTATATGCGGGAATATGTGAGGTCGATAATCACGTGTCAATCATACAACTGTTTGGTCATACCACAATTCTTTCAGTACATTATGGACTCTAATATTGAAATATATGTTTCATTATCTAGTGAAAGGTGATATAGTGGGTCATACACTTAGATAGTAGTGTATAAAAGCTATTAAGTTCACTGTAGGGGGTTGGGAATACACAAAAGGACAATGATACAGTAAGATCGTTATGAGTATACGAATACACAAAGTGAGTATTCGTCCTTTGCCCATCTTCCTACGCAGAGCCTAAAAGGCCAGTTTCCAAACTGTCATTTTATGCCTTGCTGCAGATACTTTACTTTTCTGTGCCTGCTATAGTGCCCCTACAGAGTAGAGAGCAAGCACAGAAAACTCAAAGCTATGCAGCAAGGCATAAAATGACAGTTTGGAAACTGGCCTTTTAGGCTCTGCGTAGGAAGATGTCCTTTGCCTAGAAATCAGTATGTTGTGTCAGTTATATATTCCAAGACGTTAAGGGTCAAACCTACATTTCTCCATAATTTGTTCATTGATGAAGAACTCTGGGAAATGTTCCACAGAGACAGAGAGAAAGAGTGAATGTGTTCTCAGTTGAACCACCCTATCTACCACTCAATGTGTATCCACTTTCAATATACGGTTGACGTCATTTCAGTTGAAACAATCCTAATCATGGTAGCGACGTTCCAGTTCAAAATGTGCAGGAAAGACATATCCACACCGTAATCACTGTCTATAACCGTATACCGGAACTAGCGTGTACGGCGGAGAAATGTTGCTAGCGAGGAGCGTGATCGCAAACGGGATCACTTAAAAAGCAATCATCGCCGTTTCATCAACTTTTTCTATGTTATTATCATGTCAATAGCTTTCCGAGACATAACTATTTAATGTCATATCCTGTTCATAGTCAGAGATAGCAAATATGTTACTAACAACAGCATTACTCGCAACTGTCATTGTTACTGTCCCTTGGATACAGAATGACAAGCACATACATTTTACTTTTTATTTTAAGTATGTGTGCTAAAATTACAACATGATGTTGATTATTTGAAAGTTATGAAGTAAAATATTACCTAACTTTCGATTTCGGCTCCTCGCTAGCAACATTTCTCCGCCGTACATCACGCTAGTTCCGGTGTACGGTCATACACAGTGGTAATGGCCAAACCACATAGCGTATGAGCGATGCAAGCACTTTCATAACCCTTTTTTTGAGCATAAATTGGTTATTTAAGGAGACTGTCCTACTCGTTGTTAATGAATATGACACATGTCACGTACACAGTTTTGTCAATTTCAATTTCAAAAAGATGTCTGCTCAGAAATTTGAATGCATATCTTGATTATGAAAAGAAACATATCAAGCAGAAACTAGGTTTGACCCTTAACTTCTTTTGAGTAGTATACTTTCAAGAACTAGGAGATAACGGCAGAGACACCGATAATCTCCTATCCACATTGAATTGAAGAAACCGGTCATGCAGAAAAGTGCAGGTTATTAGAAACGAGTAATATGACATAGGATGGGAAAATCTCCATGCAGAAAATAATACACAAGGCCTTTACTCATCACCGAATGAGAGCACAGTGACTTTTGAAAGAACAGCTAGCGTTGCACATTAAGTGTCAGTGCACACATTGTCTCGTCTTCTGACAGTAGTGGCTTAAGATACTGCTGGCACTTATAGAATATATACTCATAAAGATATAGGACATGCTCTCACGACGTAGTTCTTTTTTGGAGTCTTGAGTTCAGTTTGTAAACCATGTAGGAATTTTCAACCTTTTGAAGAGTTTTGAATGTCAAATGCTTGTATCAGTCATCTAGTCCTGACATAGTCAAGAGCGTTATGTAAAACAGGTTATTGCTAATGTGCAGGAGCACTGTCAAATATTAAGAAATAAAGTGTACTTGTAGTCCCGGAGAGTGTGACATGTTGATTCATGGTCCTCTCAAATATTTTGTTATGCTATAGGCTAGAGGTAAACATATAATAATGTGCCAAGTTTTAGAGCTGCCGGGACGATCCTGCTTTTCGTTAGAGCTATGCTGGCTAATCCGCTAAAAAGGCACAGTAGGACACAGAAATGAACATGTGGTCGAAATATCGTTCAGTGAAAAAAAATATTTGTAATGAAGATTGTGTTAATATCAAGCTTACAAGTCGTCTTGTCGACTTGCTTGAGTTTTTATCTTATTTAAGGATTTAGCTTAGGCTTAAAAGGTTAAAAGTTCTTATAGAAACGAAAAGAGAATTAAGCACTATATAAATGTTAAAGTATCAACTGAAAATTGTCCCTTCCAAAATCAGAATTATTTGGAGGGACCACCCCTACCCTCGAATTTCATGTTCAGTGCTTGCTTGTATGTTTCACATCATTTCATGTCACGTGATTCATTGATTGACAGCTGGGTTTACCCCGCCCCCTGCAACAAAGGCCCCCCCTCTGGGATCACGTAAAAACGAGGACAGGTTTTGTAAGTAACACTTTTGTCATAACGCAAAACTTGAGCAATTGATAAATACGACAAGATTATGTGAAGAAAAACTACTCATAATGAATATCATCGTAAAAAATGTTATTCATACGATTTTGCTGTTCTTATGTCTCAATACCTTTAAATCACGGATAATTACTCTTTGAACTTTTCATCTATAATAAATTGTTGAAAGGTTGACATCTTATCCTATTCATCAAACTAGCTACACCCATCTCGGAGAGTTTGAAAGGTAATCGACTCACCTGAATGACCAAAACAAAAAATAATGGCCGCTCAGGTAATACTTAATCAGGTAAATGACAATACAAGATTAGTAACTTAGCTAACACTCAACGGTACCCACTCAACCCTTGCAAATCGTTTTACCTTTCTATATTTAAAACACTTCCTTTTGTCGGAATAAAATGTGCGCAATTGGGGAGAAATTGCGAATTTGCCAAAATTGACGAATTTAAATATCGAGACCTTTTGTTTTGATTATTATTCTTCTTGTAACAGTCAAACTTTCACCAACGATCAACGATCAACGATCATCTGTTTCATGTATTCATTGTCTTGTGTCGTAGCTAATACTATTGAATGACATCATCTTCTGTCTTCTCTCTGTCTTTCTTCACTGTTTTGCACTTTGTGATACTTGTATTTTTAAATTGTTTGCAACTTAAAGCATATCTCTACTTCATATCAGATCAGTAGACTATCATATGGAAATATAACTTCCAATAACGACATGAGGAGATATTTAGAAAAATGTAATTCGACAAAGGCGGTGGTCCACCTTGCCCAGCAGTTTTGAGGCAAAGCGCCCAAAAAGCACAAAACTGTGTAACACCTATCATAAGCCATTTTCATACGAAAGTTTTTATCTCAATAGTGTCATGCAGCTCATGAATCCATTTGAAAGCTATATGAATAATAAAAACATCGGGACTGAATGTAAAGACTCACAAAATATTCTTTAAAAGTTTTTCGAAATTCTCAACCAACAACATACATGATAGGTGCATACGATATTTTAAAGAACTATGAGAGTTTTGACAATTGAATTCATGGAGTATTAGAAAACCGTAAATACATGAGAGAAATAAAGAAACGGATTGGCTTCATAGACACATTTAACATTTTACAAACCTATCGAGCTTGCCCATACGACCATTGTTGTTAATTTTTTAGGGACGAAATGAAATATATAATGAACATCAAACTCATTAAAAGAAAGATTTTAAATAATACTTGGCGTCATTATATTAGGAAACAGCAACCTATCTTTAATTTATACGTAATTTTACAATCAATTTTACAGAATAAAGGAGAATTTAAAACGAAATTTACATTTCTACTGCTTTACTACATTTGCTTTAGAAAAATAATTGATAACTCTGACTCTAATCTGATCACAATATAGAACTGTTTTAGATCACTCGGGGCAAATGCTCCCCACCGGCCCCCCTCCCGGCTCACTTTGCACCTTTTAGGGTAGCATTCGATATGTGCATCATATAAAATTATCAAAGCAATACATTACAAACGTCCTCATTAAATGAATACGTGATACAAATTGTGTTATATGTGAACTAGGTTTCAGACTTTTTGCGTTCCTATGAAATATTTGAATTCAGAAATATTTTTCCTTATAGCAAAATGCCGTTTTTTCAATCATTTGCAAAGGCACTCCTCAAACCCGCGTAAACGTTGCGTTGCCCCGATGGCGCGCTTTACCCTGGTCTCCCCATAACATTTATGGCCTGATATAACTGTATTTCCTTACTCAGTTATGCCTTGGCGGTTGAATTTTGAATGTCGTGTCAGTGCCTTCACAAGCTTGTACTATACAACTTTCCATTCCTCACAAACCGACATTATGATTCTTATAAAGCATGTCCTAATCATTCAGTTATTGATAGAAAGCCCTACATAAACCTTCAATATTTATTATGTTATGATCAATACATAATCATTGTATTGAGTAGCTGCTTCCTCTTATAACTTATTATCACTACAGATGTATCTGTGAGAATTGATAATTTGGAGCTAACTTGCGACTCCGAATAGAAGACGTTTTTCAATCTGGTACAGAATAATAGAATCCAAGTCGGAAGATATTTCTTATACTGGTTACACAGCACGGGAATATATAGGATTAAACTCTAGCACGTTCACCCCCAAAATGTTTTAAGATTTAGTCCTCAGGCATCAGAAATCAATTCATTACAAATACGATTCGTACCACTGTTAAGAAATAATTTAATTTTGATCAAACTTTTATGGCCTTAAGTAATTGTTAAAGTACATATTAGAAATTTGTAATTTTAAACTGATTTCATGCAAATGCAACAAAAAACGGGTATTACATATTAGCCATGTAAATTATAACTTATAAAATTATTTATACTGAAGTCATCTGAAATTGAAATGTATGTTTCTCAAAATAAATAAAACTTATATTATTGTATTTCATGAATGAGATTCCAACAAAAAGCAAAGCGGGCATATGTACAACACAATAAAGAAATGGTTATATTCGACTATGCTATTCCTACCCAAAGATAAGCCGATTTAAGCAAGAAAGAATGTTAATATTCATATCATTCTCTATTTGTTCCAGACAACCCGAATGCTGGAGTGATGCTTTCACCGGTTCCCTGGGCGATACTGCTTCTCTTGTCAGCCCTGCTAGTCAAATAGACACGATACGGCCTGGGAATCGTGCTTGTAATATTCCTGGATATATCTCTGGAGAAACATTATGGTCATGGAATCTTGGTTGTGATGTCTCTGAAAAATCATTATGGTCTTTGAATCTTGTTTGTAATATTCCTGGAAATATCTCTGAAGAAACATTATGGTCATGGAATTTTGGTTATAATATTTCTGAAAATATCTCTGGAAAAACATTATGGCAATAGAATCTTGGTTGTAGAATCTCTGGAAAAACACTACGGTCATACATTCTTGGAGGTAATATCTCTGGAGAAACCTTATCGTCATAGAATTTTGGTTGTAATATCCCTGGAAATATCTCTGGAGAAACATTATGGTCATGGAATTTTGGTTATAATATTTCTGAAAATATCTCTGGAAAAACATTATGGCAATAGAATCTTGGTTGTAGAATCTCTGGAAAAACACTACGGTCATACATTCTTGGAGGTAATATCTCTGGAGAAACCTTATCGTCATAGAATTTTGGTTGTAATATTCCTGGAAATATCTCTGGAGAGACGGTATGGTGATAGAATTTTATTTTTTAATGTCCCTGGAATTATCTCCGGGTAACATTATGATCATAGAATCTTGGTTATAATATCTCTGGAAATATCTCTGGAGAAATACTATGGTCATGGAATTTTGGTTGTAATATCCCTGGAAATATCTCTGGAGAAACATTATGGTCATGGAATTTTGGTTATAATATTTCTGAAAATATCTCTGGAAAAACATTATGGCAATAGAATCTTGGTTGTAGAATCTCTGGAAAAACACTACGGTCATACATTCTTGGAGGTAATATCTCTGGAGAAACCTTATCGTCATAGAATTTTGGTTGTAATATTCCTGGAAATATCTCTGGAGAGACGGTATGGTGATAGAATTTTATTTTTTAATGTCCCTGGAATTATCTCCGGGTAACATTATGATCATAGAATCTTGGTTATAATATCTCTGGAAATATCTCTGGAGAAATACTATGGTCATGGAATTTTGGTTGTAATATCCCTGGAAATATCTCTGGAGAAACATTATGGTCATGGACTATTGCTTGTAATAGCCCTGGAAATATCTCTGGAGAAACATTATGGTCTTGGAATTTTGGTTGTAATGTCCCTGGAAATAACGCTGGAGAAACATTATGGTCATGGAATTTTGGTTATAATATTCCTTGAAATATGAGAAACATTATGGTCATGAAATTTTGGTTCTAATATCTCTGGAAATATCTCTGGAGAAACATTATGGTCATGGAATCTTGGTTGTAATATTCCTTGAAATATCTCTGGAGAAACATTATGGTCATAGAATCTTGGTTGTAATATTCCTTAAAATATCTCCGGAGAAACAATATGGTCATAGAATCTTGGTTGTAATATCATTTCAGAAACGTTATGGTCCTGGAATCTTGGTTGTAATTTATATGAAGAAACATTATGGTTTTGAAATCTTGATAATAATAGTATAGTAATATCTCATGAAACGTCTTACATAACGTCGTCTCTGCTAACACTTGATTTAGCAGGACAGAGTACGTATACTGAAGAATTAAAATAACGCCATGGGAGTGTCAATTATAGTTTAACAATGGAAATCTCTTGATTTCACAAATTTTATATTTTGTGGAGGTTCCCGAAAAAGAATATTTTTTAAAAATCGATTAAATGTCTTGACTTTTACTTGTGTCGATGACAAACGATGACGTTAAAAGCTGAATTTACGCATTTGTGTTTTCAAGTGTTTGGCATGTCAATGTTTTGACTTAAAAAGAAGAAATCATGACAGCAGGTCTGCCAGTGTGTATTATTTGCAATGAGTCTAGGCAAGTCTTGAAGACAGTAAATAATCGTTTGATGAATACCACGGTGCCTTAAACAATTCATTCATTGTATATATTCCATCGATCTTTGCATTCAGAAGGTAATAGATAACTGTATTCAATATGAAATTGAAAAATATGCAGTATAGCCTGCTATCAAGAGCTTTCCAAATAGTAAACTTTAATTCTTCGTTACTAAGTTATTTAGATGGATTTTTTTTGTAATCTGAGAATATTTAAAATGAACCCTGTAATAAATTAAATGTTCGTGTTATTGAAAGCAAAACAAACGTCATTGAGCCAAGTTAAATATTAGGAAGTTAGTAATGTACAATTGCGTGCCATAAGTCTGTTTACTTTCCTGCGTATTCACGTGAAAATATCACGTAAATTTGAATTTCTTTGATGCATTGTAAAAACGAAACGGACTTCAAGAGTATTTTGTGTTGCATACGCATATGTCATTCGTAACAGTTAAATATTATATTGGCAGGTAATTGAAGTGACCAAGGGCCATATTTCGAAAACACTATTTTTTCAAGTGATCAGGCTTACGTTTTATTTGTTCCTTTGCACAGAGTCTGTGTAAATTGCTGTTGTTTTCTGAGAGAAAATTATTTTTGCACCAACATAGACTAGTTATAAACAACTTAGGTAGGCAGCTGTACAACGAAGCTTATGCTAACTGATGTGTTAACGAAGTCAGGGCCAATCAATTGGTTTGAAGTGTAGTTGGAATGATGATGATGCATTAACTCGATCGCCCTTTGAAATATATTTCAAACTCTATAAGGTTCAATAGCAAAGACACGGGGCTTCGTGTAACTGCTAATGCTAGGTATATGAGGTTCTTGGTTGTACATTGATATTGCAGTATATTGTGATTTTACAATGTTATTTGTGCAGTGATACCTGATTGTTACAAAGCTTTGCAGTGAACGCATGGGATGTTTATATGTATTTATTTTGCTTGCACATTAACTGCATTAGAATCACAATGTTCATGAATTTTCGAAATATTATGACAATAAATATTATTTTCAATTAGCTTATTTCTTTGTTATTATAATTGGTTCAAATCGGATATTGAGCTAGCTGTTATTAACCAATGGATTATTATCATCTCCAGACTTAGCTGGCCTTATAAGCTGAAACGTCAGACAGACAACTAAACTGATAGATTATGATCTTTAGATTTGGTGAGCCTGTGGCTTCTATTACACCTTAAAGGGGCAGTAGAACGATTTTTGAAAATTGTATATTTATAATTTTTCAATGATAACTGTACGTTACTGCTAATTTGTTTTATTTTGATAGTGTCTAAAATCTCATAACACAAACCAATCATCCATAATCAGAGAACAAATGATAAAGATTCAGATCAGGTCCATTGGTGGCCATTTTTGTGTGAACACCCTTTAATTCATTTTGTGTAAAAAAAACCATTGCACCCAATGTCTTCAAATTTGATCAAAGCCTACCTTGGGGGATTATGCAGACACAAGTTACTGCGGGTGACCTTGGTATTATTTTCAAGGCCACCACAGCACCTAGGCCACTTTTGAAATTCTTGTTAATACAATATCTCTTAAACCTTTTTACAAAATGGCTTCAAATTTGGTCACACCCTACATTGAGGGATTACGCAGACACCAGTCACTTTGGGTGACCTAGACCTTAATTTCTAGGTCACCACTTTGGACACTCTTGCAACTCTTGTTTACTTGATATCTCATAAATCACTGCACCAAATGTCTTCAAATTTGGTCAGAGCCTACATTGGGGAAATACGCAGACACCAGTCACTTATTTTCAAGGTCACAGGGGCACTTTGGCCACTTTTGAAACTCTTGTTAACACCACAGGGACATGTATGGCTTAAATTACAGCGTTAGAAAGACATACATACTCATAGACCCTACCCTAATACTATATATAAGGATATAGTATTAGGGTAGGGTCTATGAGTATGTATGTCTTTCTAACGCTGTATTTAAGCGATACATGTCCCTGTGGTTAACACCATATCTCTTGAACCATTGCACTTATTGTCAATGGAAATATAGCATTTGCTTATTGTGACAATTCTATCGCAATATCCAAGCGGCGGGGGACATTGCCACATTAGTGGCAAACACGTGTTTATTTTAAATTCATTGTCTTCAATCATTGTTCTGACATCACCTTATATTCCCCCTAAAACGTGCTATTGCCATTTTAATGCCTTTAAAAAAAAAGTTTATTCGAGAACCAATAGGTTTGAAACTTGCAACCTTGTGTACCGACTCCTTTGCAGATGTGTATTGTAAAGTATAGAGTTGCTTACTCTCATATGATAAACCTGTGACATTTTATAATAAATCAAATAAGCCTGATGAGCTACAGGACCATTTGGTCAATCGCGTAACATCCAACTGTGATGATTCTGAATAATGACTTTCTTAAAAGTTCACACTTAATTACACGAGATAAAGCAAACCAAAATGATAAAACTTATAATATGAATTTAAATATACATAAGAAGTGTTCGACATTAAAATGTATTTATTGTCAAAATATTTGACATCGAAACTCCGTGTATTTTCACAAGAAAGATAATATAATATATTTATGAAATAAACACTTAAATGTCCTTCAAAGGCAGTTTATGACAGTTTAATATATAAATATACTTGGGCTTATTTTTGTTTTAAAATGATTAACTGTCGTTGTCAAAATGACGAAAAGACAAAATACATTCAGTAGATTTTGACGTAATAAATCTCCAGTTTTTGAGCATGATGTCAGGACCACTGTTTGTTTGTCTTTGAAAATAACACATATGATAAAACCAACTAAGGTGTAATGTTTTTTTTGTACGTCAATATACACCGGACGTAACGCAACATGCAAGCATCATATGTAGCACCTTCAGATAAAGCACAGTCTGATTAAAATCGAAAAATATTGTCGCTATCGGGGTTCGAACCAGCCGGTATGTCCTCTCCGTCTCGGTCTGAATGCACCCAAATGCACGGGAAGTGCTCAATATGCATCGGTTTCAAAGAAAATTTGTCATTTTGAAATTCTATCGTGTAAATGAATACTTCACTACACAGACTTAGTAGACTTTAAATTATATCGACAGTCTTCGGTTCTCGCAGCTTACTTGACATGCAAACTGAGTTCCAAAACATACTTGAGCAAGCATTCCCTAAAGACTTTGATGAAACCAAGACAGCAAACCGCGTATCGCCCTGTTTATGTCTTCGCGGTCTGGATCCCGTTTCTGTAACTGTTCAATACTGAAATCTCATATACATATAATATAGTCATTGTTTACATAACAAGCATATAAACACGTCATGTCATAAATGCCCCCGGGGTGAGGTCACTGGGTGAGCCCCTCTCTTTGATCTGGCAGTTTTCAGATGTGTTCCTCTTCCCTGCAGTCTGCGCATGCGTAGGGGTTTAACAGACCGCTTCTTTCGATGCAGCAAAACGTCTACAGAAAATAAGAAAATTGTATATATTGCATATATTGTAATGTGAGTGAATAAACACTGAATATTTGCTGAGTTTCGTGGTAAGCGTTTTGTTGTATTGGTTTAAATTGATGTGGTGGTTTTTAAATGTTTAACGGAAATTGATAGAAACAAATTGTCCCATCATAATATTGCAATAGAATAGAAACATATAGAAGCTGTCAGAGAAAGCTTTAGGCTATAAAGATGATAGAGACTATTGCTCTCTTGGAGATTTGAGTATCTCGTTAACGATATCCTTTTATGTTAATTGATTCGAATCATTGTAATTTTACGATATTAAATTCTGTAAATACCACTTAAAAACCAAATAAGTTACCGACAGTGCATTATAATTTATTTAGAATGTATGAAACATAAAGAGAAGGATTCCTTGTATAACCACATGCTGTAGGTTGAATCAGTACAGATCAGATAGAGTAAGCAAATCTCATAAAACCTTGTTCAAATACATATCGTTGAGAAAGGAACTTTATCCGATTTGCAATTTGTCATCGGTATTTAAAGTAAATACTTCAGAAACATAAATTTTATATAAACGTGTTAGACACAGTTTTCTTTGATACTACCCCCCCTCCACTACTCCATCCACAAAAAAAAAAAAACAAACAGAAACAATATAAAAAATATGAAATAAACAATATGACAAATGCGCTAAAAGATAATAATTTCATGAAATCTGATCTTTTCACGGTTCGCATGGGTCTTCTTGATGAAACTGATCGCTTAAAACATTTCCCTACCTTTCACGTGCAGTACGGATATTTGTTGCATAATCGGGTCGGTTGTTACTAAACATTTGTAGTCTCCGGCATCACGTGACGTCACATTGTGTATATGGAGCTGGAATCCACCAATAGGATCGATCGCTACGATCACGTGATTGTTCGAGCTAAGAGTATGGCGGTCCATTGTAAGAGGTCGAGTTGAGGTCGGCGCCACCCAGGCCACTCTGTCAGATGAATCTGGAAAAAAGGCTTCAGTGAATATCACAGCGATTTTCATTAAATATTTTTTTATGGTAGACTTTTTACGATTGATCAAAACAAATTCAGAGATAGGTATCTTGGGATGATGTCATATCAAACACTAATTTGGTAAACGTTCAAGGATATTACAAAGAATTTAAGAATGAACACAAATTTGAAGGGGGAGGGGGGGGGATGTACCTCGCACAATTAAAATCACATCTTTGAAGTCAGTTGAATGTTGCCAGCATCCAACCAACATCCTACCATCTCGTCCAATGGGCTTTACGTACAGGTTTACACTTAAATATACGCGTTTACTTAAATCAATATTGAAATTAAAAATTATTAATAGCATTACTGAATATCATATACCGATATCCAATCAAAGTTCTTAAAACGAAATACCACCTTTGTGTTCACCATTTACAGTAGAGATCAAAAGATCTCAACAATTCTAATGACTGATTCTATCAATAAAACACTTTTTTAATTATAAATTATATTTATTTAAAAGTGACTTGAGTACTTGTCAAATTTTCTCAAAACACTGAAACAATAAGTTTTAAAATTGATAAAACTATTATAAAAATTCCTGGTTCTGAAATAAATACGTGAAAGCTCTTACGCCATTCATTATTTTTCGACATAACAGTTACAACATGTTTAATATGAATTGCAAGTAAAACGGCGATTTTTTCCTAAAGAGGCTGTTGCCCTGTTCGTAATTTTTAAAAAATTATCTTTTCTAGTAGGCCTTACCAGATTTTAAGTGATGGGCAATAAGGATCATGACTAATATAGAGTGTTAGCAGTTGTTTTATCCTGGTGCACGTGCCTTCCCACAGGTAGAAAGGTTACATAGTTATATAAGCAACTTAAAGCAGCTTAGTCAAAATGTTCGAACATATATATCTCGGATACAGACAACAAAAGCTTAGACTTCAATTCTGTAAAGATAAAGACAGAGTTTAATGGAATTTCAAATTCTTGATATTTATGAGAACGACTTTTCTTTCAAGGTCCCTCTCAAGTCGTTGCTTGACAACCATATAAGGAGTCAACGTGTCTCTCATATACATTTGACAACACTTCATGGATAGTATAGAATAGTATATAGTATGGATAGTATATAATTGTGATAACTTTCATTTCATCGACAAGTCAATAAATGAAAACATTGATTTTAAGAACTTATTTTCGTATATCACGATATATTTTGTCCAGTATATAGAGATGTTTAATGGGGCAGTATCACGTTTTCTTTTAAATTTAAATTTTTAATCATATTCTCCCTAAAACGTGCTACTGTCCCTTTAACATCTATAAATCTAGTCTTCATGTTTGTTTTACAACTTACATATGCCCTTTAAATAAAGTTTTAAAGTTTTATGTATATATTCATGCCCTATTTCTTATGATATTTCAGTTTACAGAGTGACAACCTTCTTAGATCTTCAGTGCATATCGTTCTCACTTGAAATTGAAGGATACCTTACCCAGGTTTTTCACTTTGCATGGAAATACCACATGTTCTCCCCGCACGGCTGATCTGACGCTGGGCTTGCTGAGGAACTCAACCGTATCTGTAACGAAGGTTCACAAGCAACACAATCAAACCTGATTTATATTGACAGAAAACTAAAATCGAAAAAGTTTAATTTTGACAAATGTTTGATACAACCCTTCCGACATATGAACCATTATTTTATAATATGCATTGTAAAAAAAGAAAAGGAAACGCAAAACCATTTTTCAAAGAAGTGAGTGAGTGAGTTAATGTATAGCATGGATTAGGCAATCTTTCAGCCACTAGCGGCGGTATTAAAATAATTTATTGGTTTAGTAAAACATATATCTTAATTTCATAACGGGAAATTGAAACACAGACAGATTAGTTATTTCTGTTAAAGGGGACATAACATGTCAATTACAAATATTTCATAAACCCATCAAATAAACATTTGCCCGAAAGATGATTTACATATGTAACTATATTTAAAAATGTAAAAAGCAAATACAGAATGTTACAACTTTTACACTTATCATTGTAGCGTACCATAGTGTTTAGATATAAAAAGAATTCCCTTTTAAGAGATACGATAAACCCATCAAATAAACACTTGCCCGAAAGACGATTTACATATGTAACTATATTTAAAAATGTAAAAAGCAAATACAGAATTTTACAACTTTTACAGTTATCATTGTAGCGTACCATAGTGTTTATATATAAAAAGAATTCCCTTTTAAGAGATACGATAAACCCATCAAATAAACACTTGCCCGAAAGCTGATTTACATATGTAACTATTTTTTAAAATGTAAAAAGCAAATACAGAATTTTACAACTTTTACAATTATCATTGTAGCGTACCATAGTGTTTATATATAAAAAGAATTCCCTTTTAAGAGATACGGGCTCTTTAAAGAAGTTTTGTGCATTAAATATTAAAGTTTTTATCACGTACTTTTTGATTTATAACAGTTCATTATCACCTCCTCCTTGGCCGCTAAGTCTCCGATTGCACTATTTTCTTCTATAATTTCTACACAATATACTACTCAAACAAAGAAACGCATAGCTGAAAACAGATTTAATCATTCTCACTATTATGGATGCTGGCCAGAGCATTTTTTAACATATATTGTCAAATAAAAGTAGAGAGTCATGTTAGAATATCTTTAAACGTTCTGATACTCTGAAGAAAGACAGTCGTATCCCGGATGGGCGTGGTCATCCAAAGTCGGGACAATCAAGTGTTATTAAAGGCTGCTGAAACGAATGCTAAACCGTCTAAATGTATACCCAGAAACACATTAAAACTGTTGCACTCCCTGACTGAACTTGGCTCTCCAACTGGTTCATGGCATTGTCCCGACAAACACGCCGTAACTTCGTCATTTATTGTTTTCTGGTTTATTTATTACAGAGCTTGATTGTAACCCGTGCTTTCTCGTGTTAATTTTGCCCAACCGCTCTTTTACATAATTTTGCAAAATTTTACGATAATTTTATGCATTTTTATGTTTAAGGTTTGACATTTTTGTAATTAATCTGTGCTTAACCCAATACCGACCACGTAGTTTCTTTTCCGAGAGCCTTCTCCATACTAGCCAAGGTTCAAAACAGTTGATCAACATTCATGAGGTTACTGAATGTTTCCCGTGATGGATAAACAGTATATTTACAATTGTTTAAATTTTTACTGAAATAATATAATGCGGTGTGGATACTGACACCGTTATCAAGCAAGTGATATATTAGCATCTACACATAAACCTCCCATCTCTTTGCAGTAAAGTTGTCAATCCTTTAGAATTTCCATTTTCTCAAATGCCACTGAGAACAGTCTTGTGAAACATTAGAACTTGCTAGCTCTTCACAATGAGTTAGTTGTGCTGTTGTTTGCTTTAATCCAGTAGGTAGCGTCAAAGTAAGAATATGTATTGGCTACACTGGCAGCAATTCTTACTAGGTTCTTCGGCATGACAGGTATGTCAATGAAGTCCACTTCGTCCCCGCCGATCCTGCAAGTCGGGGTTTGACTCCCGGCCGTGTCATAATAGATGAAGTTAAAAGATCGAAGATGTTGCTTCTTTGCTTGAAGTACAGCATGCTTGAACTGGCGCTGCACAGTTGCTGCCGGGTGCCAAGGCATACAAAGAATTTCCCATCTTACTTTGAGCTAATGAAGCATCATCTCATCTCTCAACTGTCTCGACCAGAAGAGCAAAATATTAATTCCGTTGCTGATCATTTGTAATCCAGTAACCATTGATGTATAAATGAACATGATTATACAAGTTCCAGTTGCTAACGTCCCAGTTCTGGAATGTACGCCACAATGGAAGGAGACGGCACCATCAGACTGGCCTATGGCGATGTTTTTATCATGAAATGATGTCAACATCTTTTCCATGAAAACAATATTACCAAATTTTGAAACAACGCGTGTCTTTTGAAAATGGATAACACATGATTTTTCCATTGGCTCGTACAAGAGTTTTTAATATTTCAATGAACGGACTTGCGAAAACGTCTCATCTTAAATGTGCAAATTGCCGCGTTTTGAGGCTGACCCTTTTAGAAAAAATATGATTATTTAAAAAAACCTTTCAACTATCACAACATAACTTTTATAATACCACAAATATAAATAAAACAGCAGTGTTCCCTCGTGACTTTGAATTCTTTTCCTGTTATAACGACAACAATTATAATATATACTAGCCAGCAACTTTGTGAAACAGTACACGTCAACAATACGTGTTAATTGAAGTGCACATGACATGTCCGTATAGTTAACTCATGACACGATCAAACCCACCAACCTTGTCACGTGATAACATGTGAACAAATTGACATTTCATTTTGACAGACTGACATATCTACGCAACTCCAGAGTGTAAAATATAAACACTGCAGTCCCAGTTAGACAGTTTATATAGCATCAACTACATACCGTTAGTAAATTAACATCATCGCTTAGCTATCACCTGCCTATGTCAAAGATTAAAGGTACGGTAGCACGTTTTTAGGAGAAATATAAGGTGATGTCAGGAAAATAAAAATTAATGGTTCCAATTGAAAAACAATGTATTTAAACTAAATGGAGAAGTAACAATTAAAATATATAATGTAAAGTTTAGCCATGCGATTTCTTTTCCTTACACAAAATGAATTAAAGGTGTTCACACAAAATGGCCGCCAATGGATTTTATGTGAATCTTCATGCTTTGTCCTCTGACTATGGATGATTGGCTTGTGTAATGAGATTTTTGACACTGTCAAAATAATACATTAAGCATTAACTTACAATTATCAGTGAAAAATTTGAAATATAAACTTATGAAAAAAAGTGCTACTGCCCTTTAACATAAGTTACAGCTGAAAAGTATTCGTAAGGTTTGGCGTTCTTGGATTCATACATTTTTTTGTGCGTTAAATTGGACCGATTTCGGCTACCTTCTTTAAAAACGAACAGAGCCCGTCAATCCTTCATACCAGCAAGTATTTGTAATTTAATAATTGTTTAGAAATTTAAATTTCTAGTAGGTATTAACATCATTCAGTCTGTTATCCACTGAATATCTATATGCTACTGGGAGCTATCTGTTGTTTTATTGATGTGTCATATTCTTTACGTGATGTTTTATGTATATGTGAGGCCGTTTTGATGATAAAAGAATTTCCTCCGGGATAATGAAATATTATCTTCTCTTATCTTATATCATCTTATTCACAAAATGACATTTGTTTAGAACGATGTCAACGAGTTAACAGTTGGTGTGACCTTTAAGAGTTAGAAAGCGACTTAATTGCAGCTTGAAGGTTCAGCACGATCTGATGTATTCTCACATGACTGAAACTACTGATAAACAAATCTGAAACTTTATGGATATTTGAAAATATATCTATTTATAGCATCCATCCGATTTGTCATATTATATTGAAAGAAAAGGTGGTTAGAGATGGAGGGAATGAATTAATAAGACCTCATGTACCGACCCATAAAGTGTTAAAGACCCTAGAACCTCAAACTATGTTACATAGATTCCTAGCTATAAACAATATAAGAGACTGTCTTGGAGGGCCTCAAAACTCATTCAAACAGCGGCGTCTAAATAAACATGTTTTTGGATACAGCTATCAAAAATTAAACAAAACCATATTGAAATGAACAATACTAGGGTCTAAAACATAGACTAACAGATGGAGAATCTATCCATTGTAATAAATATGGACCAAATAAGGACAAAAACAATGATGACGTTATTCATTGTGATTAATTGATATGTATTTTATAACTGTTCTATAAGTGTTGGACACGCTTGTTGATTTTGTTTTGTTTTGTGAACATCAACTTCAACGTTATAACGAGTAAGATAATTCACATAACCTACATAACAAAGTTCATGCGTCATTAAAATTCTCTGTGGAATGTTACACTCTACGAGTTGCTGAAAGTAAAAGTCACGACAACACGGTGCCACTGAATGCCTATCTGAAACAGTTAAGTTTAAAAGTAGGACCGCGTTTCATTTTCTGACGTAAGTGTCAGGGTTTTACTTGACCGAGTTTTGAAACTTAGCCGTGGATTAAATATGTTTTTGTAATCGTAAGTAACAAATGTTCTTATCATGTGTTTTGAAACTTACATGAACTATAAGGACATACTTGAGTTGATAGTTTATAATAGGTTATATAATATTTTTCTCAAGTATTTCGAGCGAGTGATTTTCGCGTCTTCGCGCATATATAAGAGACTCTTTGTCGATTTTAATTGAAAAATATTTCTTCTCTTACATTACACATTTTGTAATACTTTTATAAATATGTTTTGAAGTCAAGCAAACATGGTGTCCAATAAAATATCGTGAATCTTACATGGTGTTTCTTTCAACAGGACACCCTGGACAGCCCCTGAAACAAAATATTTTTAAAGACCCACACAAGTCTATATATTTGTAGCAAGTCTAGATCACAGCAGTTTCAGGAAAATGAACAGCTTCAGTGGACTCCTTCCTCTTCTAATAGTAGAAAGCTGCATTTAATATGTATTTTCATTTCTACCTGAATCCTTGTCCCCTTGATTGTCCCTGACCTCTCCTTGTTTGATTGCAACACCGAAACGAGTTGCTTACCTATGTAAGTATTCACTTAATATTACAAAGCAACTGAGATAATATCATAATGATTAAAATGGAAAATATGTTTTTATTAGAATTATGAACATGAGATTCAGATAGAATAATGAAACTGATTATAAAATAATAAAAAGGGTTCACTGCAGGGCTTTATTCTCTTACACTGTTTGTTGTATTTACAAGTTGTGTTTCAAAAGTTTGATTCTTGAAACCCTCAACTTTCCATTCATCTTTACTGTTTACTTAAAATAACTAATAAAAGGTCGATTCTAAAACAGAACAAAAGTATGAACCAAATCGTCTTGAATCCATCAAATCTCCCGTATCCTCGACGTTTAAATCAGACATTGGTGAAAACAAATGGCGAAATATATAATTCTGACAAAAAAAATCTTTTTTATATTCAATCATGAATGACAAGACAAACATGTTCTTTGATTAAAAATATTTTGAAAACATTTCAGCAAAGGTTAAAAACTAGGACATCTCTGCTCAAAAGGTTGTCTGTTTATTTAAAAAGCTGATGTTTGTAATGATAAAAGGCCTTTCAATGATTTACGCTCAACAGTCCTTAACGTATCAACTAGGTTTAACCATTTCACGCTTTTATGAAGCTCAACACTTTTCTCAGTGACGTCACAGAATTACACAAGATTTATTCCTCGATTAAATCGACAGTGTAGTACGCCACGGTACACCTACTGTCCTAGAATACTCCTTTTCAAAACTATTAATCTCAATAACATTGTGTCTCTAAACACAGTGGGCTTCCGAATACGAGTCCAAATATTTCGCTATTGTAACGGATTGTCTCTTTTGATAAATCTCTTTGGACGTTAAAACATTTACAAATATTTGAAGATTAATACGTCGTGTTCTATCAATGAAAAATTCAGGCTTAAATCATCATTCAAGTAAAAATGTCTGAGTGGTTATCATAATTTGATAACAAAATATTTTTTTATGTTAACAATATTGGACAGTGGTTAAAAGCTTGAGTGAGATAATGCTATGTGAAAATTAATAAATGTGCCTATTTATTATCAAATTTACAATGTTTCAAACATGTTAGGAGTAATGATAGCGTATTTCTTAAACAAAACATCAACCCACACATTAGTGTTCTTTATACTTTTGTAAATATGTGTTATTGGAAGCGTTCCATATTCAAGGAATTTCAATAAATGAATAACTGGAAACAAACTGCGCTTTCTTTTGCTCGGTAGTTTAATTATTTCTTGCATGCTTAAAATCCCTAGTCATATCTCATTAAGGTTTAAACCAGCCGGACAAGTAAAGGCAATATACACATTACAGTAGTAGGAAAGTCGATATATACTATGATGTCGGTATAACGGATGGTGGCGTGGTCAAACTACGTGATTAAACCCCTGAGTATAACTTTCACAACAATCGTAGACAGGACAACTCCAAAACTACCCGAAAAGGTGACTACTGTCTTCACATGTGCGACAATTTCTGATACGTGGATCGTTGTTACAGACGTTTACTTTCTTTTGCTCGGTAGTTTAATTCTTTCATTTGCATGCCTAACATCTAATCGTTGTTAATAGGACGAAAATGTGACTTATTTCATAAGTGAACCTTCACATCAAATCCAAAACTAAACCTGACAAGGCGGCAACCTATACGCATGTGCGACAATTTCGGAAACGTGAATCGTTACCACCAGAAGAATGACCTTCCCAACCTGTGGCACCATCCTTACAAAGTCCCTATGGGAGAGGTATTTCACAAATTTAAGAAATCACAACTTCACGTACAAAAAACGGACTTTAATCAACATTTTGTTCTATGTAGTTAGGGCATGTTTATGATCTAACCAATTGCCATTCGCAGCAACTCTTAAAATCTGTATGTTCAAGTTTCTCAGTTTAACCCACCAACCATCTCGTTGCGGTCACGTTTGCTGGCACCACATGCATGTACACGTACTTCTGGCCGCCGAGAGAGAAGTGAAGCAACCTCGAGATCACAAACCACCTTACAACAATACATGTAGTTTATGTGGGTGGAAGCTATATGGACAACTGGTTCAAGTCAGTTTCTCCGATTGTAGGTCAATATGACATTTGACAATCAGATTTATTGCTATACGTTAATAGCGTTATAACATGTGGTCGAGTGTTAGTCAAGGCGGGCCGAATGGTGGTTTGCTGTTTAACTCTCTCACACAATAGAGTGCACACAACGTCTCTCAGGTTATGTACCGTTACAATAACTAATCACTGTGCAGCCCATACTTAGACAATGAGTCAGTTATATGTGCATTGTAAATGTATAACACCCGGTGAACCTAGGCATGGAGGAGTGGCTTGCTGAGAAATATTAGATGTCTGATAACAACTTCTTTATTTTGAACATACACAACGTTTCGTTATATGTTTACTTCTTCTAACTTACTGATTTGTGCTTTTAGGATACATAACGATATGAATAATTGTCGTTATCCGATAACATCTACAGGGGAAGTTGCGTGGCTGAAATATTGCTGAAGCGGTGTTAAACAATAACTCACTCACTGACTCACTCATGGTTGTGGAGATGCGATCACATTTGTACACGGACTCTTAGTTCATGTATGGTTTCATCTATTGTGTTATGATTATCAAGTTAAACAAAGGACTAGTCAGTTAAGTACATAGGTGTTCAACTTACATCGAGTTCATAAATATATGTTGAACTTCTTAAAGCGACACCCTTTTTATTGTTTTAAAGCTACGGGGTAAGCGATAAACTGGCTGTAATGTAAGGAACCCTTTAGGGTTCTCTCCATTGCATTGATTTTGACAGGGTTTGTAAAATCATTTTCATCAATGCGTATTCCTAAACGCAGGATATCGTAGGATATCTGATCTGGGAATTGCTTTTTACTCGATCATCAATGCCCAGACTCAAGTGTCTCACAAGCTTAATTCTCAACGGCACAGGTAGAACCAATAAACCTTTAATCTTCCGATTGAACATTTACATGGATTACTAAAACGTCGCTTTTTTGCAAAAAGAATTTTACTAATTATTGTCATTCCTTTGTATCAAAAATGTTTTAACATATTTTGGGATTAAAATAAAATCTACAGATGATCATTATATCAAATAAGAAGAGGTACTTACCGCATTTCACGATTAGAACAAAAGCAGTAATCAAACTAAAACACTTCAGCAAACATGAAGCAAGTGACATAGTTAGATAGGGACAAAGAGTATACCCCTGCACCAAACCATGTGTGTTTAAACTTTTTGAACCTGGCTGCCACTTCAAAAATTTCGAGTCGTGATGACCTTTTGTTGGCAAATAAGGTCAGGCATATCAGTGAAATTATCAATATCCGGACTGGAGTAATATGTGTCGTCACAACAGCCTTGTAAAGCCTCGGCGCTTACACATGGCAACGGGAGGGTTAAACAATCCATATATTCTTTATAAGAGAGTACCTATGCAATTCCATATGATATTTTCAGGTTTGTGAAGGGGTTTCTGGTTTGTTTTCACGTTTGCACCACAGATTTTTAGAAGATAATATTGTTAATTATCAACTTGATATGTAGATCAAGCATGTTCTATTAGCTGTTTAAAGACTAATGTGTCACGTGATCCAGAGGTCATTGCGTGAGACTTGTAATTTGTCATTCATCATAAGGAACAAAGCAGCTAGCTTTACGATATCTAAACAAAGTCTCAGGGTACATTCACACTGAGAATAAATACAATAGAACACGGATATAGCGAACACGGATATAGCGAACACTCGGATATAGCGAACAAATCTTCAAGTACCGTCCCAATATAATATCATTAAAATTATATGCGTATAGCGAGTACCGGATATATAGCGGATATAACTAAATTCTTTGGTCCCATGGAGTTCGTTATATCTGAGTTCTACTGTAGTCAGAAAAGGAGATACAATTGGATCTGGTATCGAAAAACATTGAGGAGAAGGTCCATAGGACGGCCGTTAACGAAGAAGAAAATATACTAAATTTGCTGGGTATTAGGTTTTCATTACGTGAGATTTATGAAAACATCACAAGACATTGATTTTGACTTCATTTGATTTCTGAAAACAGTTAATTCATAGATAAAGGGAAGAGCGCGGTCAATTGTAGCAATCAATAATAGCCAGTTTACATATCTATGGTCTTTTGCAATTTCAATAATCACATTTATCAAATTATTGTTTAATATTTATTTCGGCGAGCTTCATATCTTAACCATTCTTACCATTTTCCTCTTCTTGGGTCTTCATCATGTTGTATTCAAATGTATTTACCAAATTTCCATCCAGTAAAGGTGAAGGTGTGTGAAGGTCACTTTAGTTTTAACCTTTCTATTTTACAAGCTGTTGAAACACTGTATTACAATGAGGGTGGTTCTCTTTATCTCACCAACCTTAGAGTAAAAAGTTCAATTACTTACCCATTATTAATGATTCTATTGCAACTATGTTAAATAATTGTCCATCATTAAATTACACATTACAACATACTTTTGGAAAACGACACGGCAGTGTCAGAAACAGTTGGCAGAAATAACTTTGAAGACCACACGGGATCAGGAAGCAGTGTATCTTCACAGCACCAATAGAAGCGTCAACCGGAGGAAATGAGTACAAATAGTCGCTCAACAATTGATAGTCAATAACGTTGGGTACAATTGCAAGCTGTAATTGCTTTACAACCAATGAGATTTTTGCTTTCATGTGTATCACACATATAATTCGCTATATAAAAGTTATCTATATCATTAAATCAATCAATCAATCAATTGCCATAAGTTTACAAGTACATGTAAAACAATATGGGGGTAGTTTGCATAAATATATAACATTAGAGACTATGGTTTATTGACAATCCAGCATCAGATTTATGCTTTCATGTATATCACAGTCACATATAATTCACTATATAAAGGTTATCCATACGTCGACACAGTATTTGCACGATATATGATAGTGTCACCGCCAATCTTTTAGTACACTATTTAGGAAAATGTATTCCAAATCTTAATTTCAAATATACGTTAAATTCTCAATGAATAAATCATCTCATTTAAGATACTGCCGACGAGCAGATGTCCATTCTTGGATATCTAATTAGCTAACCACCTCTAAATTTGGTCATCGCTTGCGTAACATGCATGTGCAAGTTGTTATAACGCTGTAGCAGCGCTCTCTCTCGATAGATTTGCCCGAGACCAGCCAACTGACCGGTCACATCACCATGTAGATTTTAGAAGACACCTCTCTCGAGTCGGTCCAGCTCAGGTAGACGACGGGGATGGGGCTGCCTGGCCTGTGAGTGTACCACCGACTCGGGTATATTTAGTGTACCCTTTGCACCAGCTACCAAACAAGAATAAAATAATGATCGACCATCACAAGAAGTCTCCAGTCGTCATTTCATGATCGTCATCGTCACAGCTTAACGTTGCTTGCCTTCATCGTCCATCGTCGACGTCGTTCACGTCCCGTAATAATAGTAAAAACTCTAGGTTTTCCAGGGTGAAAACACGCGACTATGTGACATGTTAATTTCAGTCAAAATCTTTAGCTTAACGAGAGCTCAACGATTTGCCGTTATGAACTAAAACGTTTATAACGTTTCGTAGTGGTAGTCATTTGATCTGTTGACTTACCTCAAACAATACAATGTTAGCATAATGACACATGGCAGGTACAGACAGGCATTTGACGGTTACGCAGAAACTGCAACATTCATCTATTTGGTTCTTCATGGAAAGAAAAGAAATATACATCGCTAATAAATATGATCCATTCTCATCAAGCCGAGGTGACCAACATGACTGGGTCAGTCTAACCTTCTGGCTATTGGTAATGGACATCGGTTTTAAAGGGGCAGTAGCACCTTTTTAGGGGGGATATCAGGGAAATGAAATAAATGGCTCCAATTAACAGACAATGTCTTTAAATCAACTAAAGCAGTAATAAATCAAATATATAATGTAAAGTTCAGCCATGCGATTACTTTTTCTTACCAAAAATGAATCAAAAGGTGTTGACAAAAATGGCCGCCAATGGACTTTATGAGAATCTTTATCATTTGATATCTGACTATGGATAATTGGTTTGTGTAATGAGATTTTAGACACTCTCAAATTTAATAAAAACGTGCTACTGTCCCTTTAATATAGGTTACAGTATACGATGTACTTTTATAAAATGTTCCACTTTCCGGGTTATATGCTGGTATAGACGATTTGAGGAATGCGGATATAATATATCTAATACTTATATCTTGACCCTGCGTCCGGCAGTGTGTATGTTCATGGGCAGATAAGGTGACTCGGTGAAACCTTCACTATACATAGCTAATACGTACATTTCGTAACTTGTATCAGGTGAATTCTGGTTGAATCTTTGTTTGCATGTATTTGCAGGTTGAAGTCAAATCATTTCAGCTTAAAGTACGTAATTTCAAATGAGGTTTGAGATTAATATTTAACAGTTAATTGTCATCAAGTTGACCTACATATGTACATGTATGAAAAAGTTTCCCATATGTGTTAAACGTTTGACAACATTGTACATATGTCGATCAAATTATTGTCATTTCTGCGATACCCAATGGAAATTAAAACTAAAATTATGTGATTGTATTTTAAATGATTCGTCACATATGCGCAAAACGAAACTATTATACGATGAAAACTTAATTAATGAAAAGTATCTGTGCAGCGCCAAATGAACATGGAAATCTACGGAAATAACATCATGTGACGATACTTTTGGTACGGATCAGTAGTTTTGATTTAAACATATTTATTCAAAAGAAAGGAATTGATACAAGTAATCCTACAAAGTGAAACCCTCTCCTATGTACAGTGCTTACATATAATATTGAGACGTAATAATGCATTTTATGTACAAGGATATATAAAGAGAGAAAACTGAGGGATGAGGTAAATAGAAATATACAAAAGTACAGACAGGGAAAAGTAACAATTGAAATTTCTTGTTAAGTATTAGCTTATCAGACTATCTGCAGATTGAACAGTCCACCAACGACTAAGGCCAGGCGACGAGAAGTTTCGGACTTATATATCTGTGAAAGGTTATACGGCAGTCGTGTGAGACTCAATACCGCTGTGTGCACGACTGTTTGAGAAGCGTTCTGTAGATCCTCGACATTCCGGGGGTATTGCTCCTTCAACTCTATAGTTTTAATCATCGATTGTACTATATTTTTTTCAGATATGACAAGTCAAGGATTCGACCCCGACTTAACTACTGGGAGAACACAGGACCACACGCAGACAGTGTTGAATGCAAAATAAAGACGTTCTTCCAAAATCTTTTGACTTGTGAACATGCACAGGACATGTGAATACGAATGACAAGTTCTCATTACGGTTCCCCCAACGTAGATTCAGTATATAAACCCCTTAGCTTTCGTTCTAGTTCCCGTGTATGTCTAGCCTGTTTTCATAAAGTAATGTTTGAACATACCAGCCCTTGTTAAGTACTTATATAACTTGGAAATACCACGTTACGGGTAAAGCGTTTGTATAATAAAAATAATTTTTACAGGAGATATCTTTATATAAGGTAGCCTACATAAGAGTTGAAGTCACTATATATAGACACTCATGCGAAACTAGGTTGCTCTGCCCTTTGAGCAGTTATGTTAGGTTGACGCATGGCTAGCACTGCGACAAGACACCCACTAGCCGTCATGTGAGGTACCCAGTTCAACAGCTGTAGGGTCATCGTGTGGCCCGAGATACCAGAACAAATTGCGTACCTTACACCCTTTATTTTCACTGTCCACTACGGATAAACGGGATCTTGATTCTCGAATAATGTTACAAGTCACATACTACCCCTTTTACATAGGATTGCGGTAATTAAAGTATTCAGTAAATTTTGATTGTAGAATTCGCTGAAAAATATCACGAGTTTATTGGAAAAAATGTTTGTTTCTGATGCAAAACTTTAAAGTGTTAATGCGCTGTTAATCTCAATACTATCAGGGAAATTTTACAATATTTACGGTTTGTTTGTTCTTGAATAGTACAACCAACGGTGACATTTAATAATAAAATGATTTTTCAAATAACGTTGTGATTCAGTCTTAAGCGCATGCTCGGAAATATTTTTTCTGACGAGTTCGGTATTTGATTTTGTTGTCAATTTCACAGCTGCTGTGACAACGCACGTGCATCCCGTGCTTTGCAGGTTTGTTGAATCAAGCATTGACATGGGCTACATTTTGTCTACGAATATGCTGCAAATATGTTGCCAAGTTTGTACAATGTTTGTATATGTTATCCATTCATTAGGCCTAGTTGGTAAAACATAGTTAATTCAACATATGTAGGAGTTGAACTTTACCATTGAGACACATAAAACTACACGCCAAAGAGCATGTTATATTTATTTCCAGGACTAACTTTGGTAACAACACGCCTCACAACTATTATTCAAATCAAAAAGGTTTATGACAAAAAAGTATACCAGAAGCTTACAATGCTGACTTGAACATACTGTTTACGTGAGTTAATGAAATTTGGAGGAGTAAACTAAGAATGTTAAACCTTTTGAAGACATTAAAGTCTTTATGACTTTTTGGAAAATTAAATTTGGACACAACATAAATGTTCGATTCGAGTGGGAAAAGTGCAAAGGGAAAACGTCTTATTTCCATATGAGTGCGCAAACGCTTAACTTGGCCTTTGCTTTAACGAAGATGAAATTCACAGGATGGCCACAGAAGGCATGAAGAAGTAGCACAGTAGCTATTCAGCGGAGGCGCAAACGTTTCATATTCATTTTCCTGGCACTGGTTCAGTTCTGATTTATTGAATATTTCTCAATCAGACATTGTACCATACTGCATATATCACACCAACAGAATATATACTTGGCATCATCCAGGTCAAGTAGTTCAATCCTTTCAGTTGCTTCAGAGAATGCCTATAATTGCAGGTCAATAAATTACTATGTTTTCCATCAAGGAAACGTTCCATCGAATAAAGGTCATCTGCAACTGCCTGCTAATACGTGTCCTGGGGCAATGGGCAACCTCATTCTTATTTCTTCTCGATGGCAGTACATACTTCACGCAAAAATATGGATATTGTATAATGTAAAACTCGATACTGATACTGCAGTTGTTTGAGAGGCATTTTAGAAGTTGGAGTATCAAGAAGATAAAGAGTTTATGGATTAACACCTTCTGCAGTGTAGGGCAACTGCCACCAGTAGCAAGGTACCTGAGAGTAACAGCTTCTTTAAAACCAGGCTCCGAACTTGCTATCCAAGTTGTATATTTTTTTCTAACTCTTTGACCAACCCTGTTCACCAAACATAGCTGGTTCCTTTCTAAGACGTTTAAAGAATGACCTTCACCTTCAAGTCGAAGCTCCTGCACCAGCTGGACGTGCTCTCACAATTGCAATCTTTTCTCTCGAGGTAGCCACACAGGAACCCCACAATGTGTCTTCTTGAGTATCTTATAAGTCTTCTTTAAGCACAGCAATTGTCATATGGTTGAACAGGAGTAGTGTTTGATGTGTTTGCAGAATAGCGATATGAAACAGGAGCTGTTGGTCCACCTGTGTAGATCTGTGTGAGGCAACACTGAATAAGTACTAGTACCAGACTCCAGATTGTTATTCAACACCCGCAAATTTAAGCGTTTAAAACTTCCGGTTAGCACCAGGGCATTAAACTAAATTTGCTGGTGTTGAATAATTTTACAAACGAAACTATTTATTTTCCTATGCTTTTTTACCTTTTTATTCTTCATAAGCTTTTTATTCTGTCCAACCATAGAGCAAAGCTCGCCTAAGCAACATATATAAGTAATTGGCCAAATACATCATCGAGGTATTGTGCTTACAATGATAAACAAGAGATACGTCCTGCCCAGACCTCAAGGTTCTCTCCCACAAAAGAGAGCATTTAGCAGGCATATATTTGTTTGTGTTGGATTTATAAAAATCAGTATTTTCAAATTTCTAAAAAGTAGGGACTACAGATTTTAAATGGTCGCATAAAAAGTGACAAAACCCCAAAACCCCAAAACTATCAATAGATCAGTGACACCTCAGGCGATCACAATATCCATTATCACCTCCATTCTTTCTCAACATTTATCAACCATGAACTATTGACCATGAACGTTTCTATCTACAGCTATAGAAGCACTTTAAAAAAGAAACACAAGAGCAATTATTTTTCTGAAATGTTCCATACCTCACAAAGATTAACGAACACGATTTGTCACTATCTCATTCGTCAAGTTTTCCAGATATTCTAGTCGTAATCTCGTTATAGCAGGTAAATATTGACACTTGTAGTGCTGATCAAGAAGTCGTCTTGAAGTAGGTGGAACTTTATGGAAAATATATATATGATTTAGCGATGTCAAACAAGTTTAGGGAAAGTTGCTTTTTAGGGTGCCGTCTGGGTTAGATTGGATTTAGCCCAGTCATACTAGTAAGAATAAAACCGGCATGTGTTAAACAGTACATTTATACCGGTTGTCTGATACAATTGTCAACCTTTTGGAAGTAAAAAGCTTTAACTTTGCTTCATATTAGATTGCAACCACGGGATAAACGTTGTCCAAAGAAGTACTGTTTCAAAGTCAATATTGAGAAAAAGAATGCATGTAAAATATGAAAACTTTTGCAAGCGGAATTTGTTTTGTAGGTGTTCAACATTTTGCTTGAGGTACATACCTTTACATATATTTGCCCTGCAGAAATGAGCCTAACATATTAAGACACTTGAATAATAATGACGTAACCCACTTCCCAAATATTTGCTTTACGTAACTGAATTATGCTCACGTTGCATAATTCCGTAGCTACATCTGTAGAGCGTGATCTGACCCGTGAGTGGATGTGTTCACTAAGTACGTTCTATCACATGTAACGTGTACCATACAGTTACACTGTGTGTGCTTTTAGCTCTTTGTCATTACTTATGAGCTTTCATAATATAACGCCTAAAATAAACACATTCTTTTTGAAAAATAGTCTGTTAGAATACAACACGACGTTTGTTGTTTTTTAAAAATTATATGTCATAAATATCCACCGCACTATCCTTTAGATTGTTTGATTTAATTAGATAAGACAGGTTAATTAAAGATTGTTTATGGAATTGTAGATTCTATATGGGAAATTGTTGTCTGTGTACTAGAAAGGAATTGACCCATCTTATGATAATAGAATTAACATTCAGTTTTATGAAGTTTGTCAGCTTAAGCAGATGATGTTGAATAATATCACAGGCTGATTTAAAATCAACAAATATTATTCTGACATAGGTTTCCAAATGTTGATATACTGTGTATATGAGTGATTGTCTCCACTTCTACCCAAAGCCTGCATGTGTGCAAATTGAAACGTATCAAGTTTGTGGCCTTCACCTTCACTTCACCTAGCTATAAGGTCCAAATAATTATAATTATTTGTCTTCAAGCAACGCCTTCAAGATATTTATTTCCATGAATGGTCAATGTCAATTTATAACTCAAGATACCTAGAACACTATTCTTTTCATAAATCTTTGTTAGAACCAGAGTTTTATATTATGAACTTAGATGATAAATCTTTACGACGGGCACTATGTAAATTTAGAATTAGTTTACATGATTTTAGAATTAATTTCTTACGAAAAACAAATGTAATTTTAATTGATGATAATGTAAGTGTTTGCAAAAATTTTAACTCAGGCAAAATTGAAAATGAATTCCATATATTATTTGTATGTGAAAGGTACTCTCATTTAAGAAGCAGATATTTATCATTTGTATCATTACCTGTAAGAGATAAACAAATATTGTATAATTTGCTAAATTCTAAAAATATTGATGCCATTAAATCTCTTGCAATTTATTTAAAACATGTATTCATCAACTGTAATTGTACTATAGGCCTCAAGGTCTGAACTACTGAATAAACAAATCTGAATCTGAATCTGAAGGTCCAAATAATTAGTTTTACAACCAACAATAGTTTTCTAATTTATTAATTTTTAAAACTTGCCAAGTTGATTAACTTGTTCCTCTAGCCCTTTTCAATGAATACAACATAATAATTCAATTGTGATGATGTCCCCCCATTGTGTTTACAGTGGTCTGATTTTAAGAATCAACTGTTTATTGACTGTCCTGGCCAATGTTTGTGTTATTTTTAAAAATATTTTTCTTTTAACAAATTGTATTTAAATCAAGTTTCATGATATGTCAACATAGTTAATAAAACATATCAAATTTGAAAGTTTAGTTTTGAAAGTGTTTGACTCAAGGCTCGATGTGCAACTCTCCGACTGGATTGTAAAATCAGCGATTTTATCCACTGACATTGGGCTATGGAGGATTGATACACTTTAGTTACTAGTAGTTAGTTTGTCAATAAGTAGTCATTGTTTAGAGCACACGTGCTGTGCGAGGTATTGGCTGTCGCTTATTTCGGCGCGTGAAAGATTGGCGATTCACGTGCATGGACGAATATTGCATGGACAATATCCGATGTAGGGAAATACGACAGCTTCAAATGCTGTGAAGTCATATAAGGATAAAGATAAAATACAAATGTGATGAAATCATGCAGAGTCGTTGATCGTATCCATCTTTCATCTTTCTCTTTCTTATAAAAACGTTTTAAAAGTCTCCCAGTTGATTTTAAATTTAATCTACGTAAGTGATAAATTGCTGTCTTATAATGTTCCAAAAACTTTTAAAACCCCACCTTCTTCTTCCCTTGTTTCACATTGTGCAGTAATTCAATCGTTACGTTTCGTTTGTATATGGTGTTTGATCAAACAAATAAAACTTGGAGACACTTATCGATGTTTATCTTAAAGGGGCAGTAGAACGTTTTTTGATAATTTTATATTCTAAATTTCTCACTGATAAATGTAAGTTAATGTTAAATGTATTATTTTAACAGTGTCAAAAATCTCATAACACAAGCCAGTCATCCATAGTCAGAGGACAAAGTATGAAGATTCAGATAAAATCCATTGGCTGCTATTTTGTGTGAACACCTTTAATTCATTTTGTGTGAGAAAATGGAATCGCACGAATAAACTTTACGTTATGTAACTGCTCCATTTAGTTTAAATACATTGTCTTTCAATTGGAACCATTAGTTTTAATTTTCCTGACATCACCTTATATTTCCCCTAAAAAGTGCTACTGCCCCTTTAAGACGTAACTTTTAACTTATTTGTAATAAGTTATGATATATAATCCGTTTGATTTGAAATTGTGCATATATTCATTGGATCCATATTCAACAATAGAGGGTTAAGCATTTATAGGCATTAAAGCTAAACATTGACGAAAATAACGATTCAAATGGGAGAATGGAAATTTCAGGAGCCTTTAAGTAGAAAAACATAATTGAGTAATTCTTAGAAATTATATGTACTGTATAATTATACAAAAACAACTGCTTGAAATAACTCATAAATCATATCTTTATCTAAAGTAGTTTTACAGCGTCCAGCTGATGACAAAGCACACGATTCTAAAATAGACCTACTCTATTATATTTCAAAAAGGGGTGAAAAAGAAGATAAAAACATAAGAAGAGAGTTTCGAGGAAGAATCTATATAATAATTAAGGTAAACCCCATCACAACTTGTGAGTGAATCTTTGGCGCTGAGCTACAAGACATTACACTTACCTATCACATAATAGTTTTCCACTTGTCGAGCTAGACAAACGTTCTAACGGCGTCTGCTCTGCGTTTTACATGACAAACTTCAATCAGAATGTGGAAAGACACCAAAACACATCACAACAAGTGGACTTGTGTGAGCTCCATTCTCAACTCAACTTATGCGCTCTCAATACAACCATGTTCGTTTATTGTCGGTTTTCTTACTACGTTGCTCTTGTGTTGTGTGCGTTTCAAAGTCGTTGGCGTTTAAGGTAATAAAGTATTGTCTTTGTTTTTTGTCAACAAAGTTCCCTAGGAGTCCTAACTAATCTATACACCATTGTGCAGGTATTGTTAATATCACTGATAGATTGACACTCGAACTGTTCAATCGTCTAACATTGTCTGAACTTGACAGACACATGCATGCAGCTATCACAATTATCACAAACTCGTTACCAACAAATGGTGGTAATATATTAATATCTCTGAGTTAAATCAAAACAGAACGTATCGGAAACTTGTTGCAAACGTTCACACAACGCCTTGAAAGTATAAACAGCTAGTTGAACTTACCAACCTGTCAAACCGGCGTTCCCAGAGGGCTCTTGACTTTAACAAAGTACGAGAGACACGGGTAATAATGAAAAAGGGTCACATTGGAAACTTACAAGGGCGCACTTGAAACTCCCAGAACGACTTTGAGTCCCCACCCTCTGCGTTTGTTTTTAACTTGATCAAAACAAACGCAATGGATCGGGACTCTAACGATAGCGACGCACTGTAGGCGCAGTTGCAACGCAATGGAAAGCTTTCAGTGTATAGCAACCGTAGTAGGAACGAGATATCAACGTTCTTATTGTTGCTGAAGCACAGTGGTGTAGTGGTTAGCATGCTGGCCTCTCACGCCAGAGACACACAAAAATTGTGACTTGGGTCTTATCCTGTGTTGTTACCCTGGGCAAGGCACTTCATCAACATTGCACTCAGTCCACCCAGCTGTTAAAATGGGTACCTGGAAATTAGATGTACTGACCTACGTTGTCGTGATTGGCGGTATTAGCAGCTGTGAAAGTACACTCCTTTGGGGTAATAATGTAGGGCTTTGAGCATGTCTTAGGACGTGGAAAAGGAGCAATACAAGTATGCACATTATTATTATATATATAAGTGAAGATGTGCATATAGACATGCGTTCTGTAGTGAGTACCCCGTCTCCCGTCTCGGATATACACGTTCGGGGCTCATGGAGAATGCTTCAAGTTTCAAGTCGTCTTCGATAGTTTCCATTGCGACCCTCACTCGTTCTATGGGATACCACTTCGCTGTCGTTCTTTGCTAACCCACTGGAAACATGCTTAGAATGACAGGGTGAAAACTGACTCTACCATCAATACGTTTATTAGCCACAAGTATTTCTACTTTCTAAATAATCGACTTGATGGAGGTGGAGGAGAATGCGAGGCGTCATTAGGTTCTGACTTCTTAAAATCCCTTCTTATAGTCTACCAGAACACTCATGTTTATATTATCCTTTTCAACAGCACTACATTGTTAACCCATTGATTATGCAATTCCATTTTACAAAGATACATTTGTGGCTGTTTTAAGAGCTTCAAATTTTTTATTTCAAACTGCTATTCACCATTTTTCATATAATATATTTTTCTCATGAAAATGATAAACTTTCGTTATTAGGCGCTGACAAGTTCCATAAAAGAAACGATAAAAATTAAAACTTCAAGTTATCTGAATGACGTTTATTATAATTGTTATTATATCCATGTTCATGTAAATCAGTTGAATTACTACGGCCCCAACTATGGCAGTTTATACAAAATGTTATATATTAAGCCCAGAAAAGCATTCGTGCTTGTCTAAATCATTGTTGAAGTGTTGGATGCTGGAGGCCTCCTGGTGAACTCTGGTCCCAGTTTACGTGTAGCAAATTATACCTCTGTGCCAGTCTTAAAGCTCAGGTAGGTGTGCCTTTACTTTATAGCATTGCAATAGAAAGTTGAGCAGCTATTGATTTTGTTGAAATATTTTTCTGAAAAATTATAAAGTGAATACCAACAAGCGCTGACCATTAGAGAATAACTTGAACTATAATGTCTACTGATATACCACCCGTAAATAGGTTTAAAGGGGCAGTAGCACGTTTTTTGAGAATTTTATATTTAAAAATTTTCACTGATAATTGTATGTTAACGCTAAATGTATTACTTTGATAGTGTCAAAAATCTCATTACACAAGCCAATCATTCATAGTCAGAGAACAAAGTATGAAGATTTACCTAAAATCCATTGGCGGCCATTTTTTTGTGAACACCTTTAATTCATTTTGTGTAAGAAAAAGAATCACATGGCTAAACTTTACATTTTATATTTGAATTATTACTGCTCCATTTGGTTTGAATACATTGCCTTCAATTGGAACCATTTATTTTCATTTTCCTGACATCACCTTATATTCCCTCTAAAAACGTGCTACTGCCCCTTTAAAGTTTGAACGGTTCCAATGTTGCAAATCTCAAATATTTGAATCGTTTTACAGATGAAATGACATATCGTTAACCAAATGTGTAACTTTGACATGTTCTGAATCCAGTTAGTGCCTAGTATACACTATGTCTGATATTTCTACCTGGAGGTCTGGTGTCTGGCCGATTTGCTTAGATGATGACATTTCGTTTGTCTCTTAAGGGGCAGTAGCACGTTTTTAGTGGGAATATATGAGGTGATGTCAGGAAAATGAAAATAAATGGTTACAATTGAAAGACAATGTATTTAAACTAAATGGAGAAGTAATAATTCAAATATATGATGTTAAGTTTAGCCATGGGATTCCTTTTTCTTACAGAAAATGAATAAAAAATTGTTCTTTGTCAAACAGTTAAATGTAGAACAACCAAAACATTACTCTCACTAACATGAATGACAATAAGTGTGAAATAACCATGTATCAATCACTTAAAAGCAAAAACAGGGAAATACTAAAAAAAACGAAGAGATAATAGAAAACTACAGCAATGAGCGGCATTTTGGTTCGATTATTGGCAAGGTCATTAAACAACGGTTTGACGTCATCGGCTCTATTTTTAGTAACTCAAATCAATATCATTTTTGGTCGGACTCGGGGTCACGGGGGTCAAGTCAATATCACTTTCTGTCGCCTGTCACGTGACCGGTTCTCGACCAATCGGAAAAATAGGCTCACATAATAAACCATGTTATTACACATATATGTGTCATAACATCGCACGCTGACCAATTTCGCGACGTAATACTGTCGTCATAATCGTTCAGTATGACGTCACAATGTCAGTGGGCCGGCCGAGATAGTTTTGTCGGCGAATTTCTCGACGATAATTTAAGCCAGTAATAAATAAAATACTAAACTCTGTCCCTTTTGATAACAGTTTTATGAAACTCGTGAATGGTATGGGTATTTAATTCGCTTTTGTTCGTTAAATACCAAACCATTTACTCGGTTCATAAAAATGTTATTAAACGGGACGTCGTTAAGTATTCTCTATATCTCTGAACTCTCACACCAACAAAGCTAAGATGCGTAGCTTTACCCTGTACCATTGTTGTTCTCCTTCCTTTATTTGCAGAATGTTTCTGTTCGAGAGTATACTTGACTTCGTGCTAGAGAACTTATCCAAGCACGTGACCCAGTCAGCTGGTCTTGTTGTCATAGGAACCAGTGCCTTGCTGCTAATCCTCCGGAAGTTCCTCAGCACCAAGAAGCCCCCTCCTGGCCCGTGGGGATACCCTATAGTTGGCCATCTACCGATGTTGGGCACGCGACCTGATATCACCCTGTCCAAGATGAGGAAGAAGTACGGAGACATCATCCAGCTGCGGTTCGGCTCCCAACCAACCGTGGTTCTCAGTGGCCCCATGATCAAGGAAGCTCTGTGTAACCGTGGTGACGCCTTCTCCGGGAGACCCCAGGTCTTCTCCACCATGTCTGTCCATGGTGGCAAGGGCTTGTCGTTTGGGATGTTTGATAAGACCTGGAAGATGCAGAAACGAATAGCAACATGCTCCTTTAATGCTTTTGCGAATGCCAAAAACAATCCGATTGAAGAGATCATTGTTGAACAAGTTGACATCCTTGTTGCCGAGTTTGAATCCTTCCAGACGAAAGCCTTTGACCCCCATGACCAAGTCTTCACAGCAGTTGCTGGCATCATCTACCAGCTCTGCTATGGGCGGAGAGAAAACATCCGCTCAGATAAGAACTTCTTAGAGTATATTCTTCTTACACAAGGCTTTTCAAAGTTTGTGAGTGCAGGTAACGTTATTGATGCTTTTTCGTGGATGAAGATCTTTTATAAGAAGGAGGTGGACCAGTTTATGGACGTCCTAGAACGAGGGAACCTGATCAGAAGGAAGCGCATCAGTGAGCACAGGAAATCATTTGACGCAGAACATCTTCGGGACATCACGGACAGCCTCCTCAAAGCCTGCGGAGACCTCTCAGATGACGATGCCAGTGGGATGACGGAAGAGCGGATCCTGTCCAGTATAGGTGACCTGTTTGCTGCAGGGTTCGACACAGTCGCTACAACCACCCTGTGGATGATCCTGTACCTTGTCAAGAACCCGGATGTCCAAAAGCGTATTCAGTCTGAACTAGATGAACATCTTGGAACGAGGCCGCCCTCGTTGTCAGATCGAGGTAAAATGACCTACATTGAAGCAACGATCCACGAGATTATGAGGATCATAAACTTGACACCGCTATCAACCCCGCATTCAACCACGACTGATGTGGAACTGGGTGGGTACACTATCGAGAAGGACTCCATGGTGATCGTTAACCTCTTCTCTCTCAGCCACGACCCGGATGTATGGGGGGATCCCGAAAACTTCCGCCCGGAGCGCTTCTTGACAGAAACTGGAGAAATCAACAAACGTCTTGTGGAGTTGTTCCTGCCCTTCTCGGCTGGACGCAGACGATGTCTGGGGGAGTCACTGGCCCGGATGGAAGTGTTCCTCATCTTGACCGGTCTCATGCAGAGGTTCACGTTCGTCAAGCCAGGGGGCGTCTCAGGCTACACCATGGACTCGACGTTTGGTCTCAACGTGAAGCCGCTCTCATATCTTGTGGAGGTACAACCTCGATCAGGGTGAAGGAAACCGACTCGCAAAACATGATTTCTCTTACATGTGTTTTCAATCTGACATAACTAATGGTTTGTAAAAATCTCCGTTTTCATGAACTAGAAAAATACACCACGACAAAAGAGATTTACAAACGCCTTACATACGCCTTATGTTTTGTGTTTGAGAATGCTAAAGACTTGCTTATTTCCTGTTCCACAAATTTGCTTGTAAATACTCAGGTTGTCAAAGTATACCCCCTTATCCCTTATGCAAGTTGTCTTTGCTTATTATGAATACATGTTTTTATATGTACCAAATTCATTTTCTTCTGTTCTACTACAACTCCTACAACTACAACTACTACTACTACCACTGCTTCTACTACTACTACTACTACTACTACTACTACTACTTCTACTTCTACTACTACTACTACTACTACTACTACTACTTCTACTGATGCTGCTACTTCTATTACAACTATACTACTACAACTACTTCTACTGCTTCTACTACTACTGCTACTACTACTACAACTACTACTACTACTACTTCTGCTACTACTACTACTTCTGCTACTACTTCTACTACTACTGCTACTACTACTACTACATGCAGTTCCCCCACTACTTACACTGGAAAAGAATTCATACTATTAGTATTATAATTCGAAGAATTGTTACATTTCATGTACACGTAAAAATCATTTACAAAACATCTTTATGGCCTATTTCATGAAAGTATAATCCCCATTTTTGTCAATAAGATATGAAAAACTGAATAAATAAAAAAACATGCATATCTACTAGTTTAACATTTGGATTACAATAAAAAGATTGATAATTTTCCAATTTTGCACATATCGTCTATACTAGTCGTGGGATGCAGTCCCTAATTACAGGCCCTTTCGTAAATGATTAATAATTTTACGAATTTCGATGTTTTACCGTGAAACCTTTAATAATAGCCGGCGATTATCAACATCATCAACCGATCTGACACGGCTAGTAATCATATCAGATACATATTTAGTGTTCATAATTATCTTAAAATTTAAAAAGAAATCATCATCATAGGAATTATTTACTGAAGATATCAGTTTAAACATTCTCTAACATTGTTAAACACTGTATCAGAATGCCTATATCAAGTATCAAAAAGGTTCTATTGAAAAGTTGGTTTACTTTTTTAAAACTTACCCGGCGATTTTTCAAGGCAGGCGATTCTTTATTTCAACGAGGGCTTAGAACAGGCGATTATTCAAGGAAGGTGATTATCCAAGGATTTACGGTTTTCATTTTCCAAGATTGCAGATTATTCATCCAATTATGCACTTTGTTTTACCTTAATTAGAGAGGTGATGTTCTTAGTTACAAGAGATTCCTTATTTTGTAATCATATCTAATTTATATTTTGTACATTGTCATTAAATGATATAAGATTTTCCGACCAAGTGCAGAAACACAATGAATTCCATTCCATTCTTTTGAATTCATGTATGGGGGTCATAGCTGAGACTTCTGCCAACTGTTTGGAAAATAGGATAAACGGATTTGTTTATTGTTTAAACCAGACCTCGGACTGGCCATTTTGAAATATATATGATTGCTTTGACTGGAGTGGAGAATATTTTATATCAAATACCACTTTTCCGTGAGGCAATCAAGTGTTAAAGGAGGTATGGGTCGCTTGGTTCCCCCGATAATTCACTACCGCCAATGATACCGTTACGTAATGGATTTCTCGGGTAGCAAGGAGGTAATGAAAACGTACATGTTTAGATATGTGAAGTAACATAACTTATTGTAAGTAGACAACATGTTTATCTTTAATGACTCGCCTTATATTATATGTTAATCCTTTTACTTACATTCTTCCTATCTTATTCCAAGTATAAGTATCTTTGCGTCAGGGTTGATGGCCTTCTCAGAGAGAAATGATTTATCAGTTTTCATGATGTGCGATTTCTATGAACATCTATATCCGTTGACCAATTGTGGGGGAATCATTCTGTGAAATGAAGCCATCTTCAAAGGGGCAGTAGCACGATTTTTTAATGTCAATTTTACATTCAAGCAAACTTTGAATATCGTTCCCACGCCCCTGTGAATACATGTCAGACATCCTTGATATCTCATATTTATTTCTTTGAAAAAATATCCAAAAACTTTACTGTAGGCAACAACGCAAAACAGAACCGGATATGTGATAATCATTTTCTGGCAAGTTGATGGGGGACATATAGATTTTATTGGCGCTTCATTTGGATAAATTAATGTACAAATTTGTTTGAATTTGATTCCTGATCTATCTAATTGAATTAAACTTTGAAATAAGTATCACTTCTGTGCTGGACAGTCGAGCAGCTGAGGAGATTTAGGATGTGTGGTAAATTTGATTGATATACAACATCTGTGTTCTTCGTCTCGACTAAAATAAACTGAGTATGTCGCCAGCCATGAGTAAAGATTACATTTATAAACTTACCTACCACAGTTACGGGTTTACGTGAAGATAGTAATGTAGGATAAGATATTCTGTACGTGGCAGTTGTACATGGTAGACTTATCATCAAGAATTATGTTCCTCGGGAGATATCGGACAATGGAAGATCAAGCGCTAGTCTCTGTCGTATTGACAGTAGATTTCGAACAATGCCTGGTATTTACAAGCACGATAAACCTGGGATATTTGTAACTTTTATTGACTCGTGATGATGTATTTGAGATGAGAATACAGTTGGGTGAGATTCTCTATATACAGATAGTTGAAACAGGGCCAGCAGAGCTGAGCTACAATACTGGAACTCATCAACTAATAGCCTGATCTGAGAGTGTATTAGGTCTATCTTGACTCACCAGCGAGTTTACAGTTTTAACTTTTGGTTCGTAGAAAGCAATCTACACCAAGCTTTCATAGCAATTTCATACTTGTGAAATTCGAATTTTCTTAAATTTCGATTAACATCCTCCATGTAAACTTTGGAGGAAAAAAATCAGCATAGTAATGTTGCATAAGCGCAAAGAAACACATCTGAATAAGATCTAAAGCTGTTAATCACTTATGAAGGATTTTGTACAGCAAAATAGAAATCAGTGTTTTTGAAATGTTGACCCCTGGTCACTTCAATGACCTGCCAAATGTGTTACAGCTATCTGCTAGGTATGACATACGAATATATCAACGCAAACTGAATCTTAACTTCTGCAGTGAAATTTCATCATTATCGGTTTCGTTTTCACAATGATATGATGTCTCAAAGACGTTACAAATTACAGGATATTTGCACTAGAAGACGAAGGTAAGTGAACAAACTTAAGATACGCAGCTGTAGTGTATTAGAGGTAGACAGTTTTCTGATGAGGTTTTGATCTCAGTCAGTCATGACTACATCTCCGTGGACGTGTTATAACGGAAAGGTGTGTAGTTTGGTTGCTTAGTATGTTCAAATAGTGTTTATTAAATTTTTTGAAAGTCTATGTTTGATCAAGGCAGTATCCAGCGGTGTTTCGAACAAGCATAGTGTTACAAACATCAGGAGGTTCCAATTAATCATAAAAAGTTAATAATACATAACAAAACACAGAGATTTTTTTCACAGCTTTAATATTAACAAAAATACAACAAACCACAAGCGTATGAATATTTGACGAAACCCGTAACTACTGAAACTGCTGCCTGATAACCCACTTCTGATATCACTTTACTGAACACTCAGCAAAGGTAACACAACTCTCGTACACGTCCTGGATATCCACATGCACGTGCACTCTATCATAGTAGGTCAATTACAAGCACGTGTTTCTGCTGATAATGGGTATGATGTTACTGGTAATGGGTTTCATGTTTTACTAAGAAGCGTTTCAAAAGGTGCGTTCACTCGGTGCAATAAGTTGGATACAATTTGTGGCTTGCAATGAGTTGCATACAATTTAGGCCTGCAATGAGTTGGATACCATTTGTGGCTTGCAACAAATTGTACCGTGTGAACGCGCCTTATCGAAAAAATGATGATCAAGAGTTGTGTTACTTTTCTTGAAGTGTATATCCTCTCAAACCCTGAAAATCAAATCACAATACTCGAGTTCACTTCGAATAAAAATGCTCGACGAAAGCCAGGCCTGAATGAAGTGAAGAATGTAAGCACACAAACTGAATGAGACTCCAGTTTTCACAAAACCGTTAAAATATCTGGCCACTGTTGTAAAGTAATTTCTGGGTAACTTGCAAGTAGATATCTAACCTAAGCACATCTATTGACATCTTCTCACACCTATGCACGTGGATCAAGCTGAATGCATTATGCTGTGATTATCGTCAGGTTACACTTGTGGTTCATGATAAAGCAGTAAACTTTACTTGAAAATAAAGTACAGTAGTGTGCAGAAGTAACTACCCCGTCTCAACCTCTGTGAAACTTGGATGTTGATATGAGCTTATCCCGTGACTAGCAGCATCAGAGTCAAAAGTAATTATCGCGCTTCGACCCATTTGAGTCAAATTGGGGAAGAAAAGTAGAAACTTTCAAATTAATAAATATCTTTTGCGTCTGAAGGACTCTTTTTTCGAATCCGGAATTTGACAAGTTTTGTAAGCTAAAGAGGTTTCCCCTGTAGACGGGCGATTGGTTCTGCACACACTGTATAACATATAACGTACATTATGCGCCTAATAAATGACTGAAAAATCTTAAAATTCTGAATGTAAAAAGTCACAATGTTAACAAAACAATTTCTCACAACACACAAATATATTTATAAAAAGCAGACATAAGTAAACTCTTTAACACATAATACTATAAGCTACTGGTAAATAACCTTTTCTCTAGAATAAAATTGGTCGAAAATACAAATATTTTACTACAATAGTTACAAAATCCTACTTGTATGTAGGGGAAAACCACAAAATCACACTGATTTGTTCATTTGTTCATTTGCATTCTATGACAAAACACATTTAGGAACACATTTTCGCGTTTTCTGGTAAGGTATAAATGTTATGTATCCTTGAACTTCGATAAACTATTTCCTTTTAGAAAACCATTACCGTTCGTATATGGATTTATGATAATCTGTAGTATATCGTTATATGTTGGTATAAGCCTTTTACAGGAATTAACTAATTCCAAAGCATTGTAGAACACGCAATAAATATAACGTACATTGAAAATGTAAACCGTGCGAAGTGCGATGGTATATATATATTCAACAATGATATTGCACACACCATAATTTAAGAACAAATGCAATAAACAAAGTACTACGATCTAATTCATTCTAAAACACCAACATAACTTAACCCAGTTTACCATTAAAGGGGGAGTAGCACGTCTTTGAAGTATATAATTCTTCAATTCATTTTTAATCTTTTGACATCCCATTACTGTACCCGATCACGCAGAGTGTAGAAAAATACCAAGTACCAAGAAAAAACCCACTGAAACCTGTTAGTCCTTTGAGGCAGAGAAATCGATTCGCATAGGTAAACGAAACGTGATAACTATATTTAGTACTGTTTCTTTTGATCACCAAACATTGCCTTGCAATTGGTAGGTTTTATTCCAACTAACTTGAGATCACATTGTTTATCTAAAAATCGTACTAAAGCCCCTTTAATCTTGAATAAGATTCACATATCGAATAGCATAAATACCATCAACAGTGAACTCGCGTCTCCTGAAGAAAACCGTATTCTTACCTTAAAACAATTATCAATATGTTTGCATGAGTATGATTTCAGAAGTTCCACAAGTTGTGAATGAGGTGTAAAAGTCAACAAATTTCGTCCCAATAATATCAAACAGGTTCTGATAACATTCTTATATAGAGGTATTGATAATATAATGGTTATCTCTATGTCAGTTGATTCTATCAAATTTCAAATTAATAATTTGATATTTAAACATTTTATCAAGGTCTAATTGTTACTAGTATCGTGACAATTACATACCGTATTTTGATTTACACATCAGTGAATCGCGTCATTAAATCCATGAGATCGGTGAATATTTATCATATAATTTTTCTGTTTTTAAAAAAAATATTTTGTTCAAGCTCAGACTATGAAAACATCGTTAAATGCAAAATATCAGTTCAATAACAATTGAATAAAATACCAGCTTTAACCAGGCCTTATAATTGGTGCAAATCACTCGGACATTTCCTATTGCCTTTCCACAAATGTATCTGTCATTTGCATCAAAGAAGAATACTTTCTTGTAGAATAATTTATGAAGTAATATTCTATTAAAATATATATTTTATTTTTCAACAAGAGAAGTTTGGAATACATCCTTAACGTGCCATTTCAAGTGTTCACTGATAGCGTTAAAAAGCATATATCACATACTATTAAATAACAAGTAAACAATATACAGTCACCAAAGAAACTAAAATACATTCCTTTGATTTTTTTTGAGAAACACAATTTTATATACACGAACAATTTATTAAAAAGTCACATCTGCATAATTTGCAAAGCGGTTTTCAAAACACTTTTGAAAGTTAGTTAATATCTCTTTCGTCACAGTCATGACAACTATGACCTTTAGCTTGTATGCTCCAAAATACAAATGAAGACATAATTTAAACGCTAAATATCTCAATACAATCTGCCATGTTACTTAACAATATATGAGATTTTATTTCTTCACATTATCGAGGTTTTGAATTAATGTATAGATCTAGAGCAACAATAATCTAAATCGGTATTTTTACTGATTTCCTTCAAATTTGAAATATGTGTAGAATAACATATTTCAACAATATTTGATCTCAAACAAACTGATTATAATTCTTGTTCACAAAGTGTTTGGGTGTCTAGAATGAAAGCTGCACGAACTACTTTACTAAGACTAATGTATCGTGACCCTTACGTAACACCCACATACAGAGCATGCATGTCTCGCACGCGGCGCACGTTTGTTGCGGTAATATGATGACTAAACATTACTTGTTGAAAGAGAAAACCATTGACTACTATGTTATATATAACGTGATATATAATATATCTATTCTATATTTTCGAGAACGTAAAAGCAAACTTGAATACCTTTAAGCGACAGAGCCGTTCTAGTTTACAATTATTCAAAGCGCTTATTTGCACCTTAGATGATAATAATAGGTTTGTTTCAAAGGTTACTATGTGGCCTCTGAATGACTCTTTAATGATTCAATGAAGAAATCTTTTAGAGAACAGGTGATGTGATGTCAATCAACCTTAAGCAGAATATCTGCAATCGTACGTTCTAAAATGTACATGTAAAATGACATACCTCTGTAACATCCAAACAACGTGTGCTCCTTGAATTCTATTTGACCTTTTTCTTATCCTTCATAGTTCCATAAGCCTTCTTATTCAACACTAAGAGATGTCTGATTGGCTGTTTAATCCGACAAATAGATAATGAGAAACATCAAATTGGTCGATATAACAAACAGTAACATATATATCTTATTTTGGAAACCTTGAGGGGTTGTAAAGTGTAAGATTGATACATGTTTGGCTACGGATTCCACAAAAAGTTCCACATGAATCTTACAGTGTTTGGAATAACAACAAATAAAGCAACTGTGTAATAGGTTGAGGTTGTGGTTGATACCGTGTTGCTGCGCAGCATTACATCTAGGGATGAACGATGTCGAAAGAGGTATACAGCACTTAATCCGGATTATAAGACTCTCGTAAATGATGGATTTCCTTTATTGTGTCTCACGGATATACACGATCGTCAAGGTCAAACACTGATGAATCTATGTCAAGGTCACGGATAAGATTCCTAAGCTGTACATTGAAAAGATATGCATAACGCAATTCGTCAAACTCATCTTGGTGGCAAATGATATTACAATAGCTACATAAATGTCCATGGACTATGAGATGGGGAGTTGATATCCTGCGAGAGAGACTGCTATTGAGACTGCGAGAGAGACTGCGGGTGAGACTGCTATTGAGACTGCGAGAGAGACTGCGAGAGACACTGCTATTGAGACTGCGAGAGAGACTGCGAGAGACACTGCTATTGAGACTGCGAGAGAGACTGCTATTGAGACTGCTATTGAGACTGCTATTGAGACTGCGAGAGAGACTGCTATTGAGACTGCCGGTGAGACTGCGAGAGAGACTGCTATTGAGACTGCTATTGAGACTGCGAGAGAGACTACCGGTGAGAGACTACCGGTGAGACTGCGAGAGAGACTGCTATTGAGACTACCGGTGAGACTGCTATTGAGACTGCGAGTGAGACTGCTATTGAGACTGCTATTGAGACTGCGAGAGAGACTACCGGTGAGACTGCTATTGAGACTGCGAGTGAGACTGCTATTGAGACTGCTATTGAGACTGCGAGAGAGACTGCTATTGAGACTGCCGGTGAGACATGTGGAGACGAGCGCTAGACCTGAGATGGTAGGGAGGTCCTGAAGGGAGGGTTGCATCACGTTCAGAGGAACCTCACCAGGAGGACGACGGCTGCCAGGAGACACGAGGGAATCGTGCCTAGTCGGGGAGCTGCCGATACGGCTGAAACACAGAGAGGATCATTATGAGCTTGACGGGCCTCCTTTCACAATTCCACAATCTAAATAAATTTAGATCAACATATTTTTTATTTTGTCAACAGTATGACAAAATATAAATCCTGTTGATCTAAATTTATTTAGATTGACAATGCCTTAAACTGATCGTGAGTCCTTAAGTAACCTTAGTGTAATGTAAAAGAACGGGAGTTAAGGTCAACCTTAGTAAAGGTTGCTTTTTGATAGGAGGTCCACGTGATTTTGCCATTAAAATGACAATGTCCCCTTTCGCTAAATGCAATCGTTTTCATAATTTGGTAGGCATACACTATATGAATCGTAAATGATTCAAAGGCAAGGTTTTGCAATGAGATGCAACGAAAGCAAGATTATAAACAGGTGTCTATGTCTACACTATCCCAATGTGTACTGCCAAGACTGTATCACAAGTAAATTGATAACATAGCAGTCGTTAACAGTTGGAACAAGTAGTCAAGCATGCAAGGGCAGTACTTACCGATGCAAGATCCGCCTTTTAGTTCATAGCTGTCCTCACATTCACAGTCGCCTTTTGTGTCCTTCCACTCTCCATTTACATTGCATACGGAAAGTGGCTCGGATTTTATCTTTGCATTCTCCTTACATTGACCTTTGACCTCCCTGTCCTTGGCGAGCACCGAGGTCTGAGGGAAGGTGACGAGTGTAGAAGACATGGCGTCACACACAACCAGATAGGCTTTGAAGGACGTGATGGTTGTGCACCCGGAACCGTGATCCTCGAAACCGATGGACAGTTTGTTCTCCTTGCCTTTAACTCGGACCGGCATAGTTATCTCCCCTGTATTGATGGACGAGTCGGAGTTTGATTTGGTGGTATTTATAGCTATGACGGGTTTCCAAGGGACATACAGAGGTGCACCGGGGGATGATTCGCTCTCGAAGCTTTTGATATCGAAGCGGCAGCCCGTTTCCTCGGTGCACTTGCCCACGGTGTAGGTGACCTTGATCCACATGGCGTCAAGGCCCTTCACGTCCAGGGCAGGGGAGGTAACCCAGTTCTCCGGGTCCTTCTGGTCCGTGTCGCAGACCCGGTAGACTCTCGTCCACTTGTCCCCGGTCTTGTAGTCCTTCTCAAGCCACTGTAACACAAGCAAATTTCAAATTCATTTTTTTCTCAAAAACGCCACCAACGGTGGAACATGAGCATAGAAATATATAACAAAGATAAATTTATAGTTTCCAAGATGAACAGAGGCAATTTTCATTAAGCGAATAACAAGAGACTGAAGATGAGTATAAGCATTGAATAAAACATTCATAGTCACAGTTATTGTACAAGCAATGTGAATCAGGATTAAGTTAAGATGATCTTTATAAATTTCAATAGTTTTTTTTCAATTTTTTTGTATCATTAATTGACATTAGTTGTTTGAATTTGAAAAGGTCTGCCCAAATGAAATAATAATTGTCAATGAGCTGGACCCGATGGTGGTGGCGAGCCTCACACCTCAGTAGGTAGTGAAACTCATCACCAATAGCGGGCGAGTTACACAGATTGCATGTACGTTCTGTTTTAGGAATTGCGCATTCCAATAATTAGCCTCTGCAAAACGAGGACGATAAATTCCCGTAATTGCCTTAGATGAGCTTCTGAGTGCTTTGTTTAGGTGTCAATCTTTACCTTCTTGGACTCTATGGCGCACTGGCTTACGTCCATCAGCTCTCATGTAATACCATATGTATATACCAATACACTGTTTTACATAAAGTATATTCTAAATCTATTGTTAAAAAGTTTGTGAAATGCTATAGCTGAATCGAAATTGGCACAGTTTGAAAAAGCTATTGTCTTAGTTGTCTGATAATAATCAGTGATTTTCTTTGGGCTTTGAAATGTAATTGTTTGTTTGCTTTACTTGAATTGTAAAAGTACTGTTTTGTCACAAGAGCAACAGCATTTAATGGGGGAGTCACACTTACGTTCATTAACCTAGTTAAACGTAGTTCATTGAACATAGCCACAAAACCGCTAACGTGCCGAAAATGAGTGCATTTTAGTAACTACGTAAAACAACGTTTCAACAAAGGTTCGTTCACTATGTGTAAGTACGATTAAGTACACATAAGAACGTTTTACTAGGTTTAACAACGGATAACTTCGTTCATTGAACAACGTTTGTCTACGTTTAACCACGTTGATCTACATTTAAGAACGTTTATTAGTACAACTAAGTATAGGTTGAACTACATTGAAACACGTTAAGTTACGTCAAAGTACGTTAAATTAGGGTAAATCACGGCACTACAGTGGTAGGATATAAAAAGACACACGTTTATGTATTTTATTCTACCTCCAATTCGGACATACGTGTATGATATTGACCGTGTAATGGCCCTACGAAGGAGCAAGTCACGGACCCACCATCTTCATTGTTTTTGTCCCCCGCCGCACGAAGTGCGAAGCGGGGAATATAGTTTTTAGCTCCGGACGTCCGTCCGTACGTCCGTACGTCCGTCCGTCCGTCCATCCGTCCGTCTCGCTTCTTGTTAGCGCGTTATCTCGGTTTTGGTGACCTTGACCTAATTCTCAAGGTCAGGACGGGACTTTGACCAGTGTGTAAAGCCTTGTATGCGCGACATCTCACAAACCCTTCTACCTAGAGCCTTCAAACTTAGTATCTGTCTTCATTGGGTGAATACGCAGAAAACAGTCAGTTTGGTGACATTGACCTAATTTTCAAGGTCACGACAGGACTTTGACCAGTGCGTAAAGCCTAGGTAGCGCAATAACCTTGACATCGTTTTAAGAGTAACTTTGAGACACCAACCGGCAATCCCTTTTAGTCAATTTCTCTCTTGCGACGGGGGACATGGTCACTATAGTGACAACTACTTGTTCTCTGCGTTTCGTCGTCCTTTTCGATTTTGTTAATATAGAGAGCAAAACATATCATTTCTTTGTTGATAGAAGCTAATGCTGTATCAGTTTCACCTTCCTTTCACTCATCCTCTCTCAGTTGTGAAATGAATAGTGTTAAAACGCATACTAGGTGTCTCAGTCAATTGTGACCAAAGGTACAAATAAATAAATCTACCTAGTTAGGCGTAGTTTATCGTAGATCTACGTAGTTCTGCTTACTTAAGTGAAGTTAGATGTAGGGAAACGTACTTGAACGTCAAAGTCTAAATACGAAACGTACCAAAACCTAGTTACACGTAATTGATTACGTAGTTAACTGTACTTATACCTAGTTTTGTGTACTTAAACGTTCTTCAACTCAGATGAAACTAGTGTAGTTTATCGTAGTTTAACGTAGTCAGACGTAGTACAACGTTCTAAAATGTACTTAAACGTACTCGATACCTAGTAAAGTGTAGTAAATCGTGGAAAAGTTGTACTACGTTAAAGAACGTTCTTAACTAGGTTCAACTACGATGAACTAAGTTCACATTTTCAATTAACTACGTCCAACTACATTGAACTACGTTTCTGGAAACGTAGTTCGGAAATGCTAAACTTTGAACATGTCCAAAAGTTAAATAACAAACTACGTTTGTCTCAGGTCTATGTCTACGTTTTGAGCACGGATAACTAAGTATAACTACGGATAACTAGGCTTAAGTACAGTTCTGTACCACTACGTTCATAAACGTAAGTGTGACTGGGGCATAAAGGATAATGTTTTGTTTGCCCATTTAGTTTGCCCATTTAAAACCAAAAATAATATTTTCGTTTGTGAAACTTAACAATTTTTGCTTGTTTAAAGGGGCAGTAGCACGTTTTTTGATAATTTTATAATTTTAATTTCTCACTGATAATTGTAAGTGAATGCTAAATGTATTATTTTGACAGTGTCAAAAATCTCATTACACAAGCCAATCATCCATTGTCAGAGGACAAAGAATAAAGATTCACATCAAATCCATTGGCGGCCATTTTTGTGTGAACACCTTTAATTTATTTTTGTAAGAAAAAGGAATCGCATGGCTAAACTTACCGTTATATACTGGAATTATTACTGCTCCATTTAGTTTAAATACATTGTCTTTCAATTGAAACCATTAATTTTCATTTTCCTTCCATCACCATACATTGTATATTCCCCCTAAAACGTGCTACTGTCCCTTTAATGTGAAGGATGAAGTCGTTTACTATCTGTTTGTAAGGGAACACCTAGCTGTGAGTATTATAGGCCTTTGAAAGCGACAGGGAAATTTATAAAGAACTTAAATCTATAAGTAAAAAAATCGTCGAAGACCAGCTTAATGAGCTTTGACATCAAGGACGCGTAAAAAGCTCATTTGGGATGCTGGGAACGATCATCTGTCTTCTAATCATATCTATTTTCGATTATATATAAATTTGTAAATATTTATTATATGTAAATCTTTAATATCATTGAAAGTATCCATATCAGCTTCCTTAGAATTGGCATCTGTTTTTGAGAAAATAAACACCACATATAATGGTTAATGACGAATTTGGTAGAGCATCAAGGTAGATCAACGTATGTTCTCATTTTGGCATAAACTAACATGCACTGGAACAAATACAAAGACAACGTCCAAGCAGACCGACGGATTCACGTATCAATGCAAATGTATTTGACAGAATTATTATTAAATGTATTTGTAAATCCCTCGTAACTCTACATGTAGTTTTAAAAGCTGGGCAAATGAAATAGTCCAATTTTTTCAATAATGGAGAGAAAGCATCAATACAAGCCATAAATAGAGATTTATATTTAAGCAAAGATGTCATATTCTCTCTACAACTCGCGTGACTGTAAAATGATATTTGTTCTCGCGAGTGTGTTAATTTCTTATCATCCATAATGTCAGAAAGCGCGAATTTCGAATTTTCGAATTTTCAAAACATCGTCAAAGTTGAAATCAATCATCTCATCGCGCATGAATACATCTCTAACTAGGTCACGGTAAACACGATTAAAGGCTTATTGTGTAGAGCCAGTTTCAAACAGAAATATCGCTATTTTACTTTTATCTATCAATTTCAGAATAATCACATATCAAGTGAATTTCTTTATTCCAAATCATAGAAAGGTCAGGCAGATGGATTGACACGTTTGCACTGAGTCACCCGCCCGTTATGTCAGTGAAGACGACTTTGCACGTGCTGCACGCTTTTCGCGTGCTACCCACAAGCACTCGACCGCGTTTAAGCAGAAGGTCGAAAATCGCGTAAATTTGACCCACATTCCGATGTCACGCTGTTTTCTTAGCTATTATATAAATTAACGCTAAGGTTTATTACACATGTGCAACATATCGCAATTTAATGGCTTATTTTATCACACATGGATAATGATTATTATTATTAACATTATTAACAACGACTTGTTTTTTAAATTATTTTCTTTTATCAAGTATTATTTCTACCCATATTTTGAAATTCAGATCCTTAAATCTTAACTTAACAATTAAAACAGGAAAATACTAAGCATACTAAGAGATCAAAGATATTGTGCAGTCTGTAACTGAAGTGTAATAGGTGACAAATTGAAAGTATTCTTAAAAGTCCAATATGCAACACGTGAGCTATATTTACACATGTCCTCACTACATCGATTTTAAAGGGGCAGTGGCACGTTTTTTGATAATTTTATATTTTAAAATTTTCACTGATAATTGTAGGAGAGTGCTTAATGTATTATTTTGAAAGTGTCAAAAATCTCATTGCACAAGCCAATCATCCATAGTCAGAGGACAAAGTATGAAGATTCACATAAAATCCATTGGCGGCCATTTTGTGTGAACACCTTTAATTCATTTTGTGTAAGAAAAAGGAATCGCATGGCTAAACTTTACATTATATATTTGATTTATTACTGCTTCATTTAGTTTAAATACATTGTCTTTCAATTGGAACCGTTAATTTTCATATTCCTGACATCACCTTATATTCCCCCCTTTAAGATACAAGAAATGTTTGTCACGAATCGTTACTTACTTACAAAAAAGTTATCAAATGTAGTTTATTTATGGTGATTTTACATTCAGCTTTGTTACCCACGATGTATGATTTATAACTTCTCATCTCTATACTAAATTGTCTGTCATAATGCCTATACTCTTGTACAACAAGAGGTGTGTTTTTAAATACAAGCCCTTGTTTCGTTGACCGCTATGATTTCGAAGCCCTCTCCAACTTCCCACTGCCGAGGGTTTTTTCCTCAAACAAAATCTTGGGGTCGGTTTTGATCCTCAACATCCTCCTAAATTTGCGTTCGCCAAATGCATTACACCAAAGTTTTTTAAGCTCCCCAATTTTTTCCCCAATTGAAGGTCGGGCGTATAACGTTGATGGTCGACTCCACTTCTAACGCCCTTTGTCCCCCTCGTAAGAATTGTATAACGAATCTTTCTTACCGAATGTTTAGAAAAAAAGTTCGAAAAAATGTTTAAGCACTTTGACTATGGTTTGTTCAAAGCTACATATCAGTTGATCAAAAGTAACTTTGATGTGTACGAGGTATACGGTACATTCAAGACGCTCAATCTGCACGCTTTTTTCATGCTTTTTTAATGGCGGGGTATAAATAATTGTATCACCCCTAGGGTGATATCAGTAGTTATTCAGGGTCACGTGGACCAATCAGAGATCGAGATTCCTACATGATTAGGACAACAGCTCTAGTATCAGCCACCGAGTGGTCAACTAAGTTATCAGTGTGCAGTATTCCAGTAAGAATGAACTCACCCCACTTCCGGCTGCGCCCTGGAACTTGTCCCAGCCTAGCTTCGCATTGGTCGTCGTGTCATACAGCACCTCTGGAATATACAACATAGATATATCAAATATACAACATAGATATATATCAAATATACAACATAGGATAATATCAAATATACACCATATATCTATATTAAATATACAACATAGATTTATATTAAATATGCAGCATAGATTAATATTAAATATACAACATAGATATATATTAAATATACAACAAAGGATAATATCAAATATACACCATATATTTATATTAAATATACAACATAGATTTATATTAAAAATGCAGTATAGATATATATTAAATATACAGCGTAGATTTATACTAGATAAACAGCATAGATTTATATTAGATATACAACATCGATTTCCTTTCTTGTCAGCAGTTTGTCTCAAAATTAAACCGCATGAGGTTCTCTTTGAGTTTCCATCTATTGTTTTATGTCTTAACTTTATACATGGGGATTCTTCAAGGCATTCAGTTTCCAGTCTTTCATGAAGTTTAAATGTACCAATGAAACCATTAAATTATACTATTAACTCAATCGTTTGGTGTTTTGCTGACATTTAATATGACAATGGTTAACTGGTTGATGGGATCAGAGAAATGCGATGATTAACTTTCATCTGATGAATCTTCATTATTACTTAGATATGAAAGTATGAAGTTATTTCCTGCTAATTTGTCGACATTGTATTTTCTCTAACCAAGAGAATTTTAGTCATTTGCAATTCAATTAAATATCTATTTTGACCTGGCAGAGATATCAAAGAAATGATTTTATGAACGTTTTTTTTCACTTGTGCAACCTCGATTATCCAGCGTATCACACACGTGACCAACGCATTTTTCTACCACTTACTTTTGCACACTACTGTACATATTTTTATTTATAGTTTATTTACTTATAATCATTATATTTCCTACTTGACAGCTGATACATAAACCTTTTATCTAATCATAGCTTCCAGTTTTTTCTGATTGAATGTATTTCATTACTGAAAAAAGAATTTTGATAACCTATTTCCTTCTTAATGACACCAGAATATCAGAATGATTCTATCACAGGGAGATAAACCGATTAACAGAGCTTCTTTAAAGCTCTCGAGCTCGCTTATGATATGTCATATTTATAATTTCACACATTTGAACTTACAAGAATGTGGAGATTTGGAAATTAATTTCGGCATAGACTAGCAGCACATCCCAGGAAACACACAACGTTACCACAACGTTGTCTATTTGTTGTGTGTTGGTTTGTTGACAACTTACGAAACCACAACGTTGTGGCAACGTTAGCCTGCGACATTTATCTTAAATAGTCACGTATTCAAAAGTTAACTAATTAGAAATTACATTTTGATACAATAAATATTACATAAATAAGAATTACGATTTTGTAATTGATAACTTTGAATGATTTTCGATCTTTTAGTTCTAAGTTGTACGAAACTACTGTGAGTGTGAAGCTCTACATATTCTCTCTGACGCCATTGTTCTAGTGCAGCAACGATTCGAAGCTTTTGTTTCAAGGAGTATTGTATGCTGTAACACGATTGCAACGGTAAGATAATGTTCATATATGTCCCTAGTTGGTGAAACACATTAGATTTAGTGTTATGCACATAAAATTAAGCTAATTAATCTCTAGTAATGATATTTTCCCATTGTACTTTGTTCTGCCATGTGCTTTTGTTTTTGTCATCACACACCTCAGCAGTTAGCTCCCCTTGTTAGATTGTTGTCAAATGTTAACCTGTGTAAGCATATACAACATATTGCAATAAGCACCTGCTGCATATATACTTTAAAAAGTGTATTTCTTTGTGAAAATTATATAGAATATGGATACACTTTTCTTTGTAAAATACACTGTTTCTATTCATTCAGCTAAAGAATAATAATAATAAACTTTATTACCTCGAAGGAATTCATTTTGTTTCATTACAGAGCTCTGTACAATCATTAAAAGGTTAAGTTGAATAGAGAATTGATATTTTTTACTGTCATATAGCTGATATACAGTAGTAATTTAGATGACTATAGATCTACATGTCAATTAAGTTAGAATTATCAGTTCAGTTAAAAAAAATTAAATATCTACTTGGAACAATTTTTTCAGGTTTGCATTATGGATGAGACTAAGAAGAGGTCATACAACAGACATGCAGTGGCTTTATGCCAGGCGACAGTTAAGAAAACAAGCTAAAGTTTTGCCTCATGAAGAAGAAGATTCATCTCATTCATACTGCAGTGACACTGACATCAATCAAAGTAAGTGTGGTGTATAAACTTTAAATTTTTATTTTGTACTTGTATTACTAGTTTTGTGAAAGTATGCAAAACCATTAAAATACATGACATTGATGAAACATGTTACTTGATTTAAATTTATGTTGGCCAAGCTTTTTTAAAGAATTTTGTTTAATTTCTGCAGAGACCATATAATTATATGGTCTCTGATTTCTGATATTGAATAACAGTGGTCATGTACATTACAAAGTATAATTATTGTGATACCTGTAATTAATGACATCAATGACATCAGGGAAGAGAATCTAAATCATTAATGAAATGGAACTTTGAACTGAAATGAAATTTTTCATAAGCAACAATCAATTCATATACATATATGGTATCATTTATGCCTAAGTTTGACATGTTCATGTCCAGTTTTTGTGTTTGCTATTCTATATATATGTATGTACTGGTGAGGTATTAACATAAGCATAATTTTGCTTGTTTACCGAACCAAATTCTCAATGAATAAAAATATGATTAAACTAAGTATTGAAAAAGAAGGGAAAGAATCTTGGTCAACTGTAATCTTTTTATTTTAAGGATGATCAAAAACTCTGTCAAGTATCAATCCATTAAATCCAGATGGCAAATTTTAATGATTAATTTTTTGTATCTTCAGATCAAACAACCCTGTCATATGAAGCCCAAACTGTCCCAAGCAAAGATGACACAGATTTCAGCGACATAGAATCAACACACCTTGAGTTTGATGTTACTACCAACCCCAATGATGATGCTGTCGATCGATTGCATAGAATATGGGATATGATTGACAACCATGTTGTGGTTTCATCAGATTCGGAGGATAACACAAATTCTGAGGACTCCTTATCTGAAAATCTTGCCTCATGGGCTACTCAGTTTGTTGCTAAAATGAATGCCATTGATGAACTGTTGAAGGTATTGAAAAAACATGGACATGATGGACTGCCTGTCACAGCCCAAACACTACTGGGTACTTCAAGGGAAGTAGAAGTGGGCACGAAATCTCAAATGCAGTATGTGTATCTCGGATTCAAATGTGTGCTAGTGAAGTGTGTGACTAGGTATTTGAATGGACTGGACTGGAAAATTATTGTATTTGAATTCAGTGATTTTAGAGAATGTTTTTTTGTATATGAATAAAATTGTGTGACTCGTCATTTTGTCTTTGTTTTTTTTCAAAGAGATTATTTTGCTTTGAAGAAGGTTTACTGACACACTTTGAAAATTTAACAACAAATTGGTTTCCTTTTCGATCCACATATTAACTATAATTTGTATGTACAGTATATGAAGTGTATGTTTTGAACCAGTTTTTTGTCTAATAATGGAAGTAATAGCTTTGTTTGTTGTTTCGTTTTTAAAATGTGTGTCAGTAATTCATTACGAAAGTGACAATGAATATACAGCAACTTCAAATAAGCTTTGACAATCCTAGAACTTGAGCGGTCATGGAGATGTATCAAGAGTTCACATATTGTTTTCCTTATGGTTGGACAAACATCATACATATAATACATAATAACGCAACACATATAAATGTTGCATCCTGGTTGAATGCAGGTCTTTTAACAACATTGTGTGTAGGTCTTTTCACAACGTTGTGCATAGGTTATTTCACAACGTTGTGTGAAGGTTGTGTGTAGGTTTTTCACAACGTTATTTTACAACGTTGTCACAACGTATACACAACCATTCACTTTTACGTTGTCACAACGTTATTTTACAACGTTGCCACAACCAAATTACAACGTTGTCACAACGTTGCCACAACGTTGTTTTGTTTGCTGGGATAAGCTTCTTCCGGTAATAGCTGTATTACTTAAAAAGCTAAATGAATGATTAATTTACTGAAAATACCGTTGGCTCGGATCAGCTGGAGAGAAGTTATTCTCTCCCTCACTATCTCAAAATAGTTCTATATGAGGAAACACTCTGCTATATAGGTGTACAGACTTCTGGACACAGCTGTAGGTACCTACAAGGCTCTACCATTACTTATCCGGGATAAGGATATTCCCTTGTGACATTTCATCACGGCAAGGAGACGAGTCTAGAATAGCGAATTATCAAGGAGTCTCCATCGTTCATAGATGTTGTATAGGTCGGTAAAGAACATTTGACCATTTGCTTACTTTCGAGAACATTTGAATTTGAAACTTTTATCATTCATATATTTACATTCAGATGAGTAGATTATAAAAAAGGAAATTAAATATTGTATAAACATATGAATAGAAATCTTTTCAGAATGCGCGAAGAACATTGTTGTAACAGTCAAGACGAGGCAATCTGTTAACGATTGTGCACTTTCTTTCTGAAATATTGTGAAATTATGTAAGTTGAAAAGGATTTATTATGCTTTCATCAATATATGAATTATAACTGAACTGTAATGTAAAACGGAGCTGTGAATCTTAACACAGATTATTTTCAGTAAACCCTTCTTTAGTTCTCTTCATGATTTTCAGCTTCTAATTACGCCTCGTAAATATTTAAACTGTTCAGTTTTGTCAATATCATTGATGCGGACAGTCTAGGCTATCGATTGAATGTAAGTTTTCAGATAATCTATGTAACGTTACGTTTGGGACTATCACCATAGCAACCAAACATCGATACAGGTAATCAATACACATCAAAGTACTTCATTATCATAAAGGTACTGACACCTTGAACATAAACACTGTGACACGCACTGATGCTGCCGATAACAGGGAGATACAGCTAGTGTGGTTGAATCGAGACTGATTAAATTGATCACGAGTACATACCTACATGCAAAAGTGAAATACAACTGTGGATATCGCAACAATAAACTCGGCATGCATTTACTTCATCAGTAAATGACCTATTGACCATTATCACCCCATGACAATGCTTTGATGTCACAAAGTTGATAACATGACAATTGTGTGATGTCATGAAGCTGATGATAGAATAACGTTATTTATAACCCATAGGGTGGAATGATAAGTAGTGACATATCTTCAATATGAGCACATGTGCACATATCCCTTTTGCCTAGAAACGATTGCTTGAGCGCGACTCCCCATTTATTTAGGTCTATAACGTCATAAAACTATTGTTAGTAACCTCACTGTAGCCGGCCGTCGCATGGGAAGCAAACCTTTTTTCTGGATATTTTAAAGTGATAGAAATTGAATAACATCGGTAATAAAGAAATTATCACCCTCGGAAGTGAGTCATTTGACTTCTACGAAATTCGTGCAAATTTGTGTATGAACCTCGCTCTTGCTCCGGTAATACAAAAATGCACACTCGTTTCGTCATATGACACAGTTCCTTAGGTAACAATCTACATATGACGTCATTGTTCAAAATTCCGAATAACACTTATATGGTAATAGCAATTGATTCATTACATAACTGAAACACTTGAAGAGTGATAATGACAACATCGGCTACCTAATACATCAATGTTGTTACACATATACTGTAGTCCTTTGAGTGAAATTCTAAACTAAAAAGTAAAACATTGTGTAATAATGTTAAGTACGGTAATACTCTCTTGTATTTTTTTAAAATATCAATATAATATTCAAGGTATTTGTAGGAAAGGTTTCACAAATGTTTCACAAATTTGTTAACCGACCCTGTTAATATATGATTAATCAATTTGCCGGAATTAAACCGATTCTAATTTCCCTAGGGCGTTGGCAATCAAAACCATATAACAGTAGGGCTGATTAACTTGCATTGAGTATTTGAGTCAAACGCGTGCAAGAAAAATACTTTTATCTTTTGACATTAAATCATGATCTAGGACCGAAGCAGTCGTTATACGCCGATCAACACAACTCCTAATGATGATGATAACAGCAATGATTTGACATATAACAATTAGGGTATAAAGTACCTACATGGAAAACTGATGTTTTAGCCACACTTTATCAGTTCGTAAAGGCAAAATTTCAAATAGAGACATGATTTGCAGGATGAGATCATATTCATTATGAGTTGTGCATTCCCACTCTTAGTGCCCATCAAAGCTATCAATTTTGTTTTGGGAAGTTATCAAGTAAATTCAGCTGTTACTTTCTTCAAATTCAAATGTTCGTTGGGTCATGATTGTAACTATGGTAATATTCAGAAATATTCAGCTTATTCTGAAACGTTCAGCGTATTGAGGAACCATCAGCAAATCTAGAAATGTTCAGAACACTAAAAACATCTGGTCGAAATAAGAGATATTTTGATATGCATGGTCGACAAGTTATTGAGACACTTTAGTTACGTTAGAAAACTCTGTTAAACTCTGTCTGGTAAATGCAATATTGTCTTACAGAAGATTAAACAGTGAATATTTCAGAATCATTTATCATTTTTCACAACAAAAGTGTCTTTTAAATGCTTCGTGCTTATGTTTGACAGAGCTGCCAGACAGCTTTATGACATTATACACGAGACGGCGCTACCACAATGTTGTTTATATGGATAAGCTTATGGTAAACAAAGAGGAGGTCACCATTGCGTCTGGAACTGAGTAAATTATTCATGAAACTGTAGACATATCGATGGTGCTGTTTATTTTCATTGTAACTATTGATCAACATCAGAGCCTGTGACTTTACTAGAGATAATGGTGAATCTGAGGTATCATTCCCAAAGCTCTCTCCATATTGAAAATGTTTGCCTCAAGGTTATGTTTTATGCATCGATGGCACAGTTTACCTTAATTTAATTAGTGACGTTCACAGTGTCTCGCCAAATTCGTTGTTATATCTCATTTAATAGCGTTTACATCATCATGTTGGTTTATGCGATACACAAAGAAGGGACAAATTGATTGATATTTATCTGCGGTTATGGTTCAGAAGGAGTCTAATTACCTAACTTACCAAAAAAAACATATCCGACAGGAAAGCTTTTCAACATCACCATAAAGAACTTTGTGAATATTTCATTATGGTAAATCTTCTGTCATTAATTCTGACTGATGCAACGGAAAGCTGATGAAATATTCAACGCATTATGATAGGTATGGCATGGATACAGCGGTAATCCTTGGTGTTATTGCCGAGCATGCTCCTTCCATAAACTGATACATCTCTATATTGACTCTGTGGGGGGAAATTGATTGATGTTTGGGAAGTAGAAGATGCATCCAAACAATGAAGGTATTTGGAGATTTATTCAAACTACAGCAATGTCGACTTTTTCTGAAACATTTCCTTCAGGTTTTGTTATAATAATAATATTGTGCGTACTTATATTGCGCCTTTTCCACGTCCTAAGGCATGCTCAAAGCGCTACATTATTACTTTCACAGCTGCTACTAAGCGCTAATCACGACCACGTAGGTCAGTACATCCATTTTTCAGGTACCCATTTTAACAGGTGGGTGGACTGAGTGCAATGTGGATGAAGTGCCTTGCCCAGGGACACAACACAGGATAAGTCACAAGTCACAATTTTTTTGTGTCTCTAGCGGGATTCGAACCCGGGCATGCTAACCACTACACCACTGTGCTCCGCAAGCTTATGGAAGCAAGAGCTAGTCCTTCATAGAACCTTACATTTGATTAATTGTTTGGAAAGCATCAAAACATATACACGAGGACAATACATTATAGGCCTAATTAAATATTAACGATAAAGTAATAAAGACTTACAATATGAGGGTGTGTTATTATTGCTGAGCATGCACGGGGAGGTTATCATATATGGGCTCTGCAGGTAGATTAATTATATTTATTGAAAGAAATGTAGATACGTTAAATGTACGATAACTATGGATTACGAAAAAAGACTTGAGCAATGTGTACAATTAATCTTGAATATTTTTGCATTATTAATGAGCACAGAAAAAAAAATTGACACGAATGTCTTTATATAATTCAATATGTTGGTAGTACAGAGTTGATGTGTCACAAAACGAAAAACCTTACTAAATATTCCATTGTGTGTTAACACTGAAACATCAATTCAAAACATGCTGGTTTAGCTGACAACATATGATCAATCAAATAGCAGACAAGATGTTCTTAATGCGTATTTAGTCATTGGTGTTGAATAAGAAACGTTGACAGAGCCTCCTCTCTATTGCTCATCGACAAGGTATATGCATGTCACCAGTGTCTATTGGCAGTGACAATACTGAGATGTGCTGCTGTTTCAAAGTTGAGGGAGTGTTCTTGATTATCTCATTAAATAATTCTTATAAAAACGCAGGTCACATTATAATGTTGATCAATATTGACTATTTTCACCTTAAGTTTGCTGAAAATGTGTTAGATGGTAAAACAAATTGCAGCAAGGAGAAAATTAGCAATTTTCTGATTTTGACTCCATGTCTCTCTTGAAGAATGCTTAAATTGTATCTGGCATCCCACACATCTCTCTATATGTGTACTGTTATGTCTAACTTACTTAGTGATCCAAAGGTCTTGTCAATACTAAACTCACGGGCAAAAGAAACTATACCAAAATTCTTTTCGTAAAATATTGAAGTTTTTAATCAAAATTATGTTTCTAAGTACCCTAAATGTATCGCACAAACACAGGAAATGATATTCTAATCTCAAATCCGACGAAACTGCATTGATAACGCCAAAATTAGTTTTTTTTGGTAAAAAGTGAAATGCACGTGCAATTCAAGTTCTTAATGCTAAAGGGTATAAAAACCTGTCGTCAGCATCCCTTTAACCATAAGGAACACGACTGCTACAAATGACATGCCGAGATTAACTAAAGAAGAGCGTGAATGAGCTATTGGCATGCTCCAGCTTGGAGCCACTCATCAACATCTTGCAAGGATCTTCGGTTGCACTCGTGCAACAATTACCAGGCTCCAGACAAGACATCGGCAGACAGGCCGTACTGAAGACAGGCCTAGGAGCGGTAGACCACGACTAACAACTGTAAACGGAGATCGCTATATGCGTTTGATCCATTTGCGTAATCGTTTCGTCACTGTGACGTCAACAGCAGCAACAGCTTTGAACAACGTCATCAGCCGAAGAACAGTGACCAGACGATTACGACATTATGGTCTTCGTCCGTATCGACCATTCCGTCGGATGACTCTGACTCCTCGTCATCGACGTGAACGACTTCAATGGGCACGCAGGGTACAGCGCTGGCAGAACAGAAATTGGCAAAGAATACTGTTTACTGACGAAAGCCGATTTCAGTTATTCAGAGCAGATGGTCGGGTTCGAGTCTACCGTCGCAGAGGGGAGAGAACGGCACCTTGCTGCATACAGGAGGTCGTTCCCTTTGGTGGAGGAAGTGTCATGGTGTGGGGTGATGGAATCAGGAATGATTCAACGACAGATTTGGTTGTGTTTGATGCTAATCTGACAGCTCAGCGCTACATTGACCAGGTTTTGCGTCCTGTGGGCCTGCCATTTCTCCAGCAACATCGACACGTCATACTGCAACAAGACAATGCACGACCCCGCACTGCCAGGATCGTTCAGGACTTTGTTCGAGTGAATAACGTGCATGTTCTGCCATGGCCAGCCCGATCACCAGACATGTCACCCATAGAACACTTATGGGATCATCTTGACCGCCAAATTCGTGCACGCAACCCTCCTCCTGCTAATCGCCAAGGTTTAGTGAACGCACTCAGACAAGAATGGTGGTCAATCCCCAACAACGTGATTCGGCGACTAGTCAACTCAACTCGACGTCGTGTTCGCGCATGTGTCGATGCCTATGGAGGTCACACGCGATATTAACACTGTAAAGTCCTTGAAAACTACCCGTAACAATTGATTCAAGTCGTATGACAACACTGTGATGAATTAAATCTAAAACTGCAAATTCAGTTTTCACCCCATCTCTGTTTAAACCACTGTACATCACTCATGTCAAATAAACTTCATGTAAATGTTATGAATATCCGTTGACAAATGAATTATTAAATCATTTTCCAAATTTGAATTGAAATTACTTCTTGTGATCTTTTATCAGAGACATTTCAGTTTTGGTATAGTTTCTTTTGCCCGTGAGTTTATATGATTTTAAGAAATGGGGAAAAGTTCAAACATTCCAAAAATGATGTTATTACTTTTGATAAGCAGCTGTTTAAAAAGTATTACTAAAACATCATATAACATAAAAATACTATAGGATTTCTCATAGATCAAGTTGAATAAATCTCGTGACAAACGTTGATAAACCAATTTCACCACGTGGTCCGATGGAATGATTCTTATATAAACAAACTACATCAATTGTCGTCTTGATATGAAAAAATATACTCCCGAAGGAACAATTGCCTTCTCGATGATATATATCATAGGGATAAAGCCACTACTGTTGGATGATAGTCGGGTATCAAGGGATTTATTTGCCTCTTCCAGAGAAGAAGACGACTGAAGCCAGGACATATATCTCCATACTGTTCACTTCCATAATCTTGAAACCAATACCGTCAGCTGCAACTCTTCTGATGAAGATTTATGAATGTTGATAACCGTTTATTCATTTCAATACTGATCAATTTTCATTGATATAAAGTAACTTTAAAAAAATGTTGTTTGAAGTTTGTGATGAAGGTTTTTTTTTTACGATATAAATAGAAAGCGTTATATATGTCAACCAATTGGTTGAATAAATCCCTAGATATTATTTACACACAACCCTCGCATAAGTTCATATGATTATACTGACATCCTAAGAAAAAATAACATAAAAAATACTCAATCAGGTGTCATAACTTATAAGAAGTATTCTCAGAGAGATCTATGACTGAAAATAAGCTGTAACACTTTTGGTTTTGATAGCGTTTAAATGTTCATTATGTTTCGATACATGCAACTTATTAATGAAGTATAATATTATACTTCATTTTAAAACCTATCTTGCAGGGACTGGATAGAATTAACCCTTTAACCATGCACTTAAACAAACTTCACATATTGTATCAAAATCACAAGTCCTTTCTGTAGGATACCCAAATGCGACAGATCTGTGGTTTATCCACCAGCAACAGATTATTTGTCTTTACACAGCTTACACAGTGAACCATTTAATCAGTCCACCTCACCTCATGGTCCACCAGCAAAAGGACAAAAGTCTTTGGTAAACAAACAATCTCATGAAAAGCTCATATCCGATTTAAGTCACGCACACTGGTCAAGTTAATTTCCCTTCCTTATGATTAGCCTGCAGTTGAGGTTCCAATATGGATCTCCTCTTCCAAATAATCCGAGTCCTTTGTGAAGTCCCAGGGGACCTATCAGTAACATGGAGTCCCTTGAGTAATGCCGTGTGAAACAATTAGTCTTATGCTGACTTGAGCTAAGATCTGGCACTACACTTATCGATGTGGGCGAAACTGTGAGATGGATTTTATTTGGCCCTTTTCATAAGCCTCTTAATATGTTAGAATGGCATTTCTAATACTTATTCCGGAATCTGGTCATTGTCAGATTTTCAAGGTATATAAAAACATTTCAGCAAGAGAAATTAATGTATATTGATTTATGGAAATTTCAAATGAAAATACATTACTGGTTGCATGATAGGAATGAAGTGTCCTTTGAATACTGCTGTATCTTAAAATTGGTCAAATAAAAAACACTGGTTCTCCTTGAACCATTATAATAACCAATGTTTTCAAAAGAGTTTTATTGGATTACGGATTAATAAGCATACAAATGTTTATAGATTTTTACAGAAAATATCAGAATTCTATTTCTGTATTAGTTTTGTTTTGCATTCACCTCTATAATTCGGCTACTATAGATAAATGTTTCAGGTACATGAAAATGTATACTTGTTTTAAAAACATACATGCTCAAAGTTCATCTGTTGTCACTTTGAACTGACAAAAGTATAGACGACAGGCAATGAATAATACATTTTGCATCCTAAAGATAACCATGTTAAATTCTATTCAGGTCCTTCATTGAACATCCAATATATTCCATCGTAGTGTCTTAACTGTCCCAATAGAGCTGTATCGGCAGACTCGTGGCCCTCATGTGAGACAACCTTAAGTTGTAATCTATTTAGGTCTTCAATTGAATCCACATACAATATTTTCCGTGGTTTGGTCTTGAACGTTTCCCTAGCCTGTCCCTTTGAAGCTGAATCACCAGACTGGTGTCCCTTGTGTGAGACCATTAGTCTTGTGCAGAGTCAGCTAGAAGACTTCAAACAGATTGAAAACGGGGAACCAAATAAGGATTTATGGTTACTGATGTAAATGGTTGATGTATTGGTCGGCTTTTGTTTGTAAAACATTTATTGTAATGTATTGGCCCAGAGCAGCCTTTACTTTTGGGAATTTTAAGTCGGGTATTCTGAGACCAATTAAGTCAAAACTCTAAGAAACGGATATTCTGTTTTATCATACAATGGATAGTGTTCTCGGCATAATAAAGCCAACGGATATTTTCGGTATCCGTTGGGCGTGGCTAAGGGACATATATACGGATACCGATGCAAATTTCAAAGGTCAAGGTCGGAACTTCTTTCGAAAATTCCGATGACGTCACAAGCGTGAATGTCTTTAGTAACGGAGAGAGACATTACAATATGAATGATATATTGCATAGACATTGATTTAAGAAATAACAACAACACTGCATGGATACTTAGCCATTTGCATGACTTAGTAGTGCCAAAACACTGTCATCACGGGTTGAATGAAACCGACCGAACAATGTTACTCATGGGTATCAAAGGCAGTTCAAGTCTCATGTTCAAACACTTCATTTACCTATCTTCGGTGTTCTATACTTTAATATTGTTTAGCTTGGATTCGGAAATCCACAGAGTATTATGTAGTTTAGTTCTCCGGCCATCAATGTTCGTTCAATCGCTGTTTTAACGCAAGCTGCTATTGTCACGTAGGCGAAGGGAAGCAACTCTTGCCCCTTGGTGAGATTGACTCGTCCTCTCGATGACGTCGGATTAAAGAACGTCAGTTCGATCCCTCCAAAGACCATTTAACATGTGTCTAATTTTTAAGATCATTGTATTTTATAGATTTTTAAATTTCAAAACTTTGGGGTCGTGACAAAATAACTCAAACGGCAATAAAAGGCATATATAAGGAGGAATTATATTTTGTCAATTCACCGTCAGAGTCATTGCTCTATTCATTTGCATATATCAATGCGCGAATCTTAAAACAACGTCAAGTATTAAAATAGTATTATCAGGCATTTTTTCGAATCAAATTTTAAAATGACATTGTATGATAAAGAAGTTATCATTCTCGTGTGTTTTGGGATCGTAAATATCCTGCATTAGGAATAAACACTATGTATTTAGCTCGCCAAGGCTCGCAAAATACAATGTTTATTCCTAATGCAGGATATTTACGATCCCAAAACACACTCGCATGATAACCTCTATTTCTGTGACAAGGTTGATGCATTGGTCCTATTATTCGGAGGTATGCTTCTTTTCCTGTTTTGTCATGCTTAGCATTGCGAGGCAGACAGTGGGACGACACAGATCACTCTACTTTCAGATGAATAACTAAATCACAATAAAGCAGAATTAGCCAGGGGGATATATTGGTCTACTTCTGTTTGATTTATGCCTAAATTCTATCTTATTAGTTTGATATATCTTAAACATTTGTGCCATTTATCTCAGAGTGAAATGTCATTTAATTTTTAAAAATGTATAAGTATATTCTGTTTCATAAAACTTAGGCTTTATTTCAACTTTTATTGAGTGATAAAAGATAACCCTTGTCATTTTCTCAACGTTGTCATATTTCACTCTTAACTCTACATATGAATAATTCTTATACTTATTGAGGACATGTTTATCATTTCACACAGTTATGTAAGTGATTAAACTATATCTGCTCAATACTTCAAGTTTATTATTTTACTATTGCTCATTATTGCCCACATATCTCAGAGTGAAATGTCATTTTATTTTAAAACATGTATAAGTTTATTCTGTTTCATAAAACTTAGGCCTTATTTCAATTTTTATTGAGTGACGTTTTTCCTATAAAAGATAACCCTTGTAATTTTCTCAGCGTTGTCATATTTTACTCTTAACTCTAGATATGAATAATTCTTAGCACAGTGGTGTAAGTGTATGTATGTAAGTGATTAAACTATATCTGCTCAATAATTGAAGTCATTTTAATATTGCTCACTGTTTAAGGGAAGAATTAGATTTAATGAAAAAAGATGTGATATGCATTTGATATGGCTTGTATCAAACCAACATTGGAGGAAAGTATGAGATTCAAATGCGTGTAGGTGTAATAGATAATAGCATAAAACAAATATTTCAGTTTGAGTACGAAACATTGAAAATAGAGCCATTGGCTCTGTAGCTCATCAGACTTCATATCTAATTTTGCTTTAGGGCGTGGCCAATGTGGTTCCCCCTACCTAGGGGCCAGAGGGTCACCAAATGTACCATTTCATCCCTAGAACCTTGAATTCTCTACACAACATTTCATCATATTATGCCTTGTGTATCTGGAGAAGATGAAAAAAAGTTTTAGTAGTTCCCAAGGGTTTGGGTTTCCAAGGCAACCAAATCTATACATTTTAATCTGGAGAAGAAGTCTAAAATGCAAAACGTTTATGGACCGATTGACGGACGGACGGACAGAAGGACGGACGCTGGACACCATGCCAAGCCATAAGCCAATCGGACTTACTTTACTTTTCCACGTATCTTATTGCACATCCTGGCAGTTTTTAGTGTGTCTAGTTTGTCCATGTATTGGTCGTAGGGAAGCAAGGATAAGTATGATGATCGTTAATATTTCTGATATTAATGAATACAAGAATACTGAAATGACAAACGATTTTACAGCCTATCGGAACATAATATCATTATCTATATACATCTTCTGAGCGGTTGCTCAACATTGAATACTTGTTGCTAGTGCCATCTCTTTTCTAGCTACATTAATTTCCTGCTGGATGAACAAATCTACAAATCAACTCGTAACGCGGTATGACTATTGTATCACTCTTCAAACTTGCAGTTTATCTACTTTGAGGCTGTCAGTCCCTACCCAGAGAGCCTACCTGGTGTGGCTTAACTCCGTTTATCAATCAACTGAGCAATTAATTAATTATGTTTTATATGTAAACATATTAGTGAGCCGCAGATTGAGCAAGCTGTGTTATAAATGTTGTGCCAATGCATCTGTCCTCATGGCAACCAAGCAAGCTTATTGTCTACGAAACCTTTATTGACTTTTAGTAGAAGAATGCTAGCATCGTAACAGCAGTGACATGCCTTGGCTGTTGGTATCATGATTCCAATAAATGTGGGCAATGTTCATATATGTCTATTAGAATTCTTTTACAAGGCAGATAGAAATTCTACTTAAGTAGAAAGCGCATTTCCATGTACAAATATAGCAATCAAATTGAGACTATTGTTCCGAATTAAGGAAGGTCACACATGCTTGACCGGTATGACATAAGTAAGTTTAGATCTATCACACTTTATCAATTTATGGTGACAGTTTTTACAATTCACAAAGCACCAATGACCTCAGTGATATACAGTAATGTAAAATGAAATAGCTTAATTAACACATTTCAAAAGTTTGTGAAGATGGAAGTTCACTTAAATAGTAATACTAATAATAATGTGCATACTTATATTGCGCCTTTTCCACGTCCTAAGACATGCTCAAAGCCCTACATTATTACCCCGAAGGAGTGTACTTTCACAGCTGCTACTAAGCGCTAATCACGACCACGTAGGTCAGTACATCCAATTTTCAGGTACCCATTTTAACAGCTGGGTGAACTGAGTGCAATGTGGATGAAGTGTCTTGCCCAGGGACACAACACAGGATGAGACCCAAGTCAGAAAGTTTTGGTGTCTCCACCGGGATTCGAACTCGGGTCTCTGGCGTGAGAGGCCAGCATGCTAACCACAACACCACTGTCCTCCACACAGTAAAGGCATGCACAAAACCAGCAGGTGCAGATTGCCAAGCAGCTGCAGGGATATAACGACCATCACTTCAGGAAGGAGGCTAGTTTCCTGACATGTTCTGTGTACACTGCCACTAGACGATCAGTACATGAGTACAGCAGGTCAGCATTCTCATATCTAGAGAAGAACATACGATGGACGATCAGTACATGAGTACAGCAGGTCAGCATTCTCATATCTAGAGAAGAACATACGATGGACGATCAGTACATGAGTACAGCAGGTCAGCATTCTCATATCTAGAGAAGAACATACGATGGACGATCAGTACATGAGTACAGCAGGTCAGCATTCTCATATCTAGAGAAGAACATACGATGGACGATCAGTACATGAGTACAGCAGGTCAGCATTCTCATATCTAGAGAAGAACATACGATGGACGATCAGTACATGAGTACAGCAGGTCAGCATTCTCATATCTAGAGAAGAACATACGAACCCATCTGTGGTGAATATAAAATACGATTGACAACACTCTCCAGAATTGTATCGAGAGCAAGAATTTTTTTTCGAGAATTCAAAGCCTGCTTGACCAAATCCCTCTGACAGTTTTGTATTTACAGCAAGCTTGGCGTTCAAATTACAGTTTTGCATCGAGTGCAAGTTCAATTAAAAGCTCTAGTGTCTGTATTATTGCTAAATATTGATAACATGATACTACAAGTGAACTCGCTGATCGATGTGGGGCAGTGAATCTCCCTTTCACCTCTCAATTATCCAGTTTGACGTTGTCACCATCCACCAAGTGAGCCGGTCTGGTGTTGCTTTAACAAAGCCTTACAATCGACCACCTGTCACCTCATATCTATACAGAGATATTTAAATCTGAACAGATTGTCATTAGATTGAACTTAATTATCATTAATCATGACATTGTATTACATGTATACATAACAGCATTCTCTCCCCACAGAGGCAACTCAGTTATACCTGAATTAGCCTCTGTTCTATTACGGCTAATACACGGGACAGAAAAGTAGAAATCCGATTGGAGGCAATCGAAGTTAGTTGTGCAATCAGCGACGCCGTTTCAAAAGGGGTCATTCGCAAAAGGTCGGCTACTCCCGGCTATTCCCGGTGATTCGACATTCAGGGGAGATAACTCTTCCTTCAACAAAACATCGCTTTTTTACCTTCTCATTAGTTTTTATTTGGTAAATTATTAAAATAAAATTTATCATAAAACAAAGAACAATTTACACAATTATAAAACAGTATGTTTCTTATGAAAAACCCTTTCCATATCTGATTTTTAAATATTTTCCCTCTCACACTGTTAATGAAAAATAAACCTAAAGGCATGATACTTTCGAAAGTCACTGTCCGACCGTTGAGAATTCCCAAAGTCGTTGATATCCAAAAGGTGTTTTCATTGGCTGCAGATAAGGGAGCTATCTCAAGTTAAAACTTTTTGCCGCTAGGGCAATCTGCCGGAACCCCAGGATCTAGCCGTAATAGAACAGAGGCTAATTCAGGTATAACTGAGTTGCCTCTGTGGGGAGAGAATGACATAACAGATGAAGCAAGCTGTGTATGATGAATGTTGTATATATGCATCTGTTTTCATGGAAATCCATATTCTATTATTGATTTTATAACAGGGCTAACAGTAGTGCTGTTTAGTAACATGACGAGGAATAGATGATGATATATCGCTTAAATTTAAATAGAGAGAATTCCCAATTGAACATAAGACATGCTACGTGGTACGTAGATACGTAACCTGAGATTTATTACTCCTCATTGATGTATAGTGGAAGCTATTATGTTTGTATTGTCTTTTGAATGCAAATAAAAAACAATTGTAAACATCATCTTATCATCTGTGACAGTTTTAAATGGAATGGTCACCAATTTTCAAACATTGCATATATTCTTAACCTAAACCTAATCAAGAGTTCAGAACAATTTGACTGGCACATATGCATTATAAATGTATGATCTCCATCAACAACAAAAGAAAAAGAAACTCGTAGATTAACTGATGTATTAAGATTTGGCATACTTCATTGAATCACACCAAAATAAGTTATATTTCTCTTCATCCATGCTTATACATTCCTATAGGTTGAGAATGGTTGCAGTGCTATTTATCCTTGATAAAATAAGACAGTGGAATTTGATTGTGAATATTTCATTGTATGTTAGCATCCCCGCTCCGTATAATATGTTCTTTAACATTTAAAAGGTCATCTCGTAAGTTTTTGTGGTTCACATATGCCAAACGCTAAATGGTGTCATTTGATTGAGAAGAATTGACTGTTGTAGGAAAATATCATGAGCACTTACAAAGGAAACAAAAGTAGGGTTTTATTGACAGGTATGTTTTCTTAATTGTGGATCCAACATAGAAATTGAGCATCATTCACATGGTTCGACTCATATTTGATATCATCTGACAGGGCAGCGATAGATTGAATATGTGGCACCAACATTGATTGATTGATGCAGTGATCACTTGTCAATCATTTCTGCAGGTTGTAGAATCAGTAAATAGAGTATATCCTGGCCAGAGTATCTTCTAAAGTGTCACCACATGCCAGCACATTCCGGCTCTTTAAGGCCCATTTACAGCCTTCAAAATTTTTAAGTAAGTAATTTTACTGTGTTCCTTGTACCTTTTGCAATATTTTGCGACAAACCGAGGGAAAATCGGAGCAAAATTCATTAAAATGGAGATGATGTACCATAATGACCAAAACGGCAGCCTACATGAAGGCAAATCAAGTGTGGCCATCTCACAGCTTCAGATTTCTAAATATATGCTTGAAAACCCTCCTTGTCAAGCACGACTAGATTTTATTTTATTTAATCCGAATAAGTTATTTTTTGCTGCCCATCTAACGTATTTTAGGTACTTACAACACGATGTGAACCCTACACGCATAATAATTACGTCACCGAAAACGTGTTCGTTAAATGCTATGGCCTTTTTACAGGGGTACTGTGCTTTGGGCGTCGAAATAAGTATGTTATTGTCGACTATGTAAAATGTAAATGTGATATCAAAATTTCTATGAACGATTTTTCTACCGAGTGATGTATTCATATCCTCAATAACTAAATTTCATCCCGAGCCGTATGCAAGTATGATAACGGGTTTTTTAACACGTCAGTGAGAGGGGAATTTGTAAAGGCAAGTGTTTCAACCAGAAAATTATCTAAAGGACATGTTACAAGTTAATTTACGTTGCCACTTGCACATAATGTAAATATACTCACTGCCAAAATATTTTTTGCATTTTCTTTCGTTTTTATAAATTGATCAAATTAATGTATATAAAATATATATACGTGAAATAGGAAGCAACACAAGACATCCAAGTAACCCCTGTGAGTCAGTCAAAGTCTAATGTTTAAACGTTTTGTTGTGAAATGATTAAGTGCAGCAAAATCTTTTTCATACATGAAAAACAGTTTATATAGAGACTCTGATGTAATTTATTCTAAAATATCAATACATATCAAAGGTATTGATATAAAAGGATGTGTATCACACTTTTTGGAACTGAAAGGTCCTATAAATACTATTATTAATCAATTTGCCATTAGAATTGAAACGGTGCTAATTTCCCATGGGCGTTGACAATCTAGAAAATTGGAAAGTGTATAATTAACTCGCATTGAGCATTCGAGTCAAATGCGTGCAAGAAAAATACTGTTTACAGTAAGGGTATAATCGCTCTCTAGAACAGTTTTCATGTTAAATGGGTTGATGGTTTCCTACACTGAATGTACCTGACCAATTGGAGACATGCCAATACAGATGACAGCGAGGATTTGACAAAATACATTAGCACACAATATACCTACATGGAAAATACTAATGCCACTGCATTGATGAAGGAAAAATCATATTCCGTTCTTGAAGGCAATATTTTTCAATGGAAAAACAAGATTATCTTGACAACAATGAATTGTGATTTGTAATGCATGCTTCTTGTATAAGCACTTCAAAGTCTTAATTATTGGAAGTTTTGAAATAACAGACAGACAGACAGACAGATTTATTCAGTAAAAGGCCACAGGCCCATAATACAATCATTTGCCTAATTCATAGGCTGGTGCACATGTTGAGTGGAAACATTTCTAATATATCTAAGTACATGATAAAGAAAATTACATGTATCATTTATAATATGGTCTCTGTCAGATTTCAAAATATTTATGAAGTTTACAATGGGATCAAGATCCTTCATATATTTCTGTAAATATTGTAGCTTTAGTTCTGAGAAACGTCCACATTTCAAGAAAACATGAAACTCATCTTCTACAACATTTATGCCTTTGGATTTACAAAATAAACACAATCTCTCATTATGATTTACATTAGTATATCTACCAATTTCAACTGACAAATGAAAGTTGCCACATCTGAATTTTGAAAAAGCAGATCTGAGGTGTAAAGGGATGTCACAATTTAGATATCTTTCAACATTTAATAGTGTTTTGAAATAAATCTAGTAGTAACATAAGTCATCTGGTAACTGTCAGTGGGTGATGAAACTAATATCATAATGAGGCAGAACGGCGTGTACAAAAGCCTTCCTAACACATACTTAAAGAGAAAATTTAGGTGTGCTTGGTGTATTAGAAAAGCTTTAGATATTTAGACTCTTTTTTGTTATCCGGAACCAGGATATTCTAGTAAATGCAAAATTGACACACCACCATTCAGCACAAACACTTGACAGCGGACAGACACCGAATTGTGCATCATATTCGGCTGCATAACGTCAACAGAACTGCCAGATAACTTAATGACATCATACACGAGACAACGCTACCACAATGTTGTTTATATGATAAAGCTTATGGTAAACAAAGAGGCTTGATATTCTAGTAAATTCAAATTGTCACACCACCATTAAATGCACTTCACGGTGGACAGATACAGAATAGTGCACCATACATGTATTTTGCTATAGAATGTTTGACAGAGCTTCCAGACAGCTTTATGATATTATACACGAGACGGCGCTACCCTACCACAATGTTGTTTATATGGATAAGTTTATGGTAAACAAAGAGGAGGTCACCATTACGTCTGGAACTGAGTGAATTATTCATGAAACTGTAGACATATCGATGGTGCTGTTTATTTTCATTGTAACTATTAATCAACATCAGAGCCTGTGGCTTTACTAGAGATAATGGTGAATCTGAGGTATCATTCCCAAAGCTCTCTCCATATTGAACATGTTTGCCTCAAGGTTATTTTTTTGCATCGATGGCACAGCTCATGTCAATTTAATTAGTAGTTCCACAGGTTCCCGTCTGATTCACTGTAATACCTTATTCTAATATCGTTGATGAGGCAACCTTGATGGTTTATGAACTCAACTCACAAGATAAGAAGTTTTCTTCAAAGTCAAGGAAATGATACGAAATATCCGACTTAGACTATGGAAATCAACATTTATATGCTAAGGGGTATTAATAGCACTTAGCAATGTAGTGCATTTTGTCCTAGCCATTAGCTGTCTCAGTGTAAAGGAATTATTATCCAGATTGCACGACCTTCTTTGACCTCTTAACGCTAGTTAGTTAAATCAGACATTACCCTCATTACCAAATTATTCATTTAAAGGGGCAGTAGCACGTATTTGATAATTTAATATTTTAAAATTTCCACTGATAATTGTACGTAAATGCTAAATTATTATTTTGATAGTGTCATAAATCTCATTACACAAGCCAATCATCCATAGTCAGGACAAAAAATGATTCATGAAATCAATTGGCGGCCATTTTGAATATCTTTATTTCATTTTGTGTATGAAAAAGAAATCGCATGGCTAAACTTTACATTACATATTTGAATTATAACTCCTACATTTAGTTTAGATACATTGTCTTTCACTTCAAACGATTAATTTTCATTTTCCTGACATCATTTTATGGTCCCCCTAAAAACGTGCTACTGTCCCTTTAACGGGATTCCTTTTACCAGGTCTACATAAAGCAATAGGAACTTCAGAAATTCCTTTAAAGATCACCATCAGGAATGTTATCAATAATTCATTTTGATTCATCTTATACTCTACATCCGACTGATGCCACTGAAACCTGACTAAATATTTAACACAATGTGGTAAAAGTTTGCGCATTTTAGTATTGTGAACAACAGAAATAGATTTTATATTCAAAATCATTAATTTCCAACATTTGTTTTCACTTTCAGCATCTTTCTTCCCAAAATACATAACACATGCAGAGAGGCACTTTAAATATAAAATTAGGCACTTTGTCAAATATTTATCCTATCCTCACAGTGTAAAGTGCAAATACTGAAAGTGAATGTTAAATATTCAACACACGTTGATAAGGTGTGACAGTGATACAGCCATAGGCTTTCCTGTTATTGCTGAGCACGCTTTTTCCGTAGAATGACATAAATCTATATTGATTCTGTCGGTGTCATAATTGATGTATGTTTTGGGTCAAACAGAAACATCCAAACAATGAAGATATTAGGGGCTTTATTATTTATAGAGATTATTAATCTAGGAAGTGTGTCATATGACTTTTACGAAACGAGTGTGAATTTTTGTATTACCCAAGCAAGAGCGAGGGTGATAAAAAAAATTGCACGAGTTGCGTAAAAATCATATGACACACTTTCGGGGGTAATAATTTCTTTATTATCGATTCTATTCATTTTACCATCTTAGAAATATAAAAAAAACGGACCTCTTCATTCGCGACGGTCGGCTACAGTGACGTCACTAACAATGATGTTATGACGTCACAGGCAAAAAAATACGGGAATCCGCGCTACAACAATCGTTGCTAGGCAAAGGTGACATGTGCACTAGTGCACATATCGAAAATATGTCACCACTTATTTTCAACCGTATGGGTAATAACAATGTATAGTATCCCTGATACATTAGTTCTTTTATTGTTGCAAGTTCGACTACAGAAGGGCTTACTTTTATAGACACTGAATATTAAATATTATTGTATATTTGAAAAGTATATCATAAATAGAATCAGATAAAGCCTGATTAAAACTTCAATGTGGCAATAAAGGCAAACCATATGAGGTTATGTTATCATATCCAAACATGTTATTTGTTAGTGAATGGAAGCTTACAATATATCGACTCTTAAGGTGGATTGATTACTCTTTATTGAAGGATGTGTTGATGAAAGGACACAGTGGATTACGAATAGAAATCCCAATTCGTTCTTGACTCTTGGTTTATAATAAGCATTACTAATGAGTACACAAAGAACATTATCGACTCTGAAGGTGTATGTCTATATGTTGGTCCTTCAAAGATGCCTCATGACAAACGGAAGTGAAGACGGTTTTCCTGACAATGCTCTAGTAATCCAAACTACACAACATATTCTGAATACATATTCATTCATTGGGCTTTGGCGAGACACGTAATAAGAAAAGAGGATATAAAAGCATGAACAATATGCACTATTTATTTCTATAGCTAAACAATATGCCATTTGCTATACTATTATTTCGGGGCATGCACGTTGTATTAAAGAGGCAGTAGCACATTTTAGAGAGGTATATAAGTTGATGTTAGTAAAATGAAAATTGATGGTTCCAATTGAAAGACAATGTACTAAAACTAAATGGAGCACTAATAATTCAAATATATACCGTAAAGTTTAGCCATGCGATTCCTTTTTCTTAAAACTTAAAATATAAAATTATCAAAAGACGTGCTACTGCCCCTTTAAAGGGGAAATAACTAAAGCTAAAGTAATCGATTGATGTCTGGAATACGCAAGCGCATTAGACTACATCAGATTTGGAAAAGTATCATAGGTCTCGTCAAGTTGTCATTATGAATATCAGATGCATTATATTCTTATCGTTGATTATGCACCTTTAGTAAGAGGGTAGATAGGCTATTATCATACATTGCTGTTTGAGGGACTCATTGCTGTTACACATGCTATCCCTATACTTCAGGCAAGACATTAGATGGTGTGTGCTTCTCTATTACATTTCTTGCATGTCAATTTAATGTCGTTTTAGTTACTTTTAGAACTAAATAACATAAATCACATTAGCAATAAGGACTACTGCAAAAACGTCATGTCTATTGTTATTGACGTCATAGACCATTCCACTTTACTGCGGAATAAAGGATGGCTGGCACCTGATCTTTGCTGTAACAATACTAGAAATATATAACATCACCTTAACATCATTCGACAACAATAATGTCATGAGATTTCTAAAAGATCAGGTTTAGTAAATGTTGTGAAAATAGCTGATAATTGAACTTCAACATGTGGTTCGATAGAATAAATCTGATATTTGACAAACTACATCAATTGTCCTCTTTCTATGATGAGAGTAGAGAGTATATTCCCGGAGGAGCAATTTACCTCCCGATGATTTATACCACAGACAGTAAACTTGAGGAATAAGGCCTACTGTTTGATGATAGATGATGTAGTTTAAACTACTAACCGCCAGGGTGTTATAGCTGCCAAATAATTACTTTAACATTTCTTGCCTGTATGTTGGTGAATATGGCCTTGGAGATAAATACTAGTATATTTTCGTAATGTTTTTTTATGTATCACTTATCAATAAGAGAAGTATGACAATATACATTGAAATTTTTCATGGGGTAGAAAATCGCCTGCATCATGATATTGTCTATTGCAGGATAAAACCATAAAGAATTTTGTAATTTAATTTCGAAAAGCTTTGACAGAAAGGAGGTAAATTTAAATCATTTCACCATTGCTTTAAAATGTAGCTTAAATAAGCACTAAGTGGCAGCTGTGAAAGTACAATCCTTAGGTTTGTGATGCCTGTAGAGCTTTGAGCAGGTGGATGGAAAAGTCACCACACTAGTATCATTATTACTATCACTTTAAATCACTTCATCTCTACCCCGTGCACAAATACAATTTGCAACACCTCAGTCAGTTTAATTTGTTAACACAGGATCTGTGGTTAATCCAATTGCAACAGATTATTTCACTTCACACAGCTTACACAGTCTAACAGCAAAAGGACAAAAGTCTCTGGTAAACAAACAACATCATGAAAAGCTCATATCCGATTTAAGTCACGCACACTGGTCAAGTTAATTTCCCTTCCTTATGATTAGCCTGCAGTTGAGGTTCCAATATGGATCTCCTCTTCCAAATAATCCGAGTCCTTTGTGAAGTCCCAGGGGGTCTATCAGTAACATGGTGTCCCTCGAGTAATGGTGTGTGGAACAATTAGTCTTATGCTGACTTGAGCTGAGATCTTACACTACACTTATCGATGTGGGTGAGGCAAGGTGAATGTTTATTTGACCCATTTTTATTTACATCTCGTCACATAAGGAATTAACATTTCTGATACTGATTCCGGAATCTGGACTTTCTTGTGACCTATAACTACGGATAGATATGAGCAGGGGAAATTAACTGTATCTGGCAACCTAATGCATATGGACACAATGGCCCTACAAGAAGAACGATTTGTATTTGTATATTATCCTATCATCAATTTTTTTTAAAATCAGTTGGTACTTCAAACAACCACATAAAGTTTATTGTTTCACAAGCCTTGTCGTTTGGGAGAAAAGAAAGATTTTTCAGTGAACCATAACTCGCAGATTTTATCAAAATTGGCAAACAAATTTGAGATCACAGAAGAGGTGTACGTAAATAGTTGTAAAAAGTTTTAAGCATATGTCAAGTCTCTTTCAACCCTTTTGGATTCAAAAGAGTAGGCAAGGTTGAAATTATCGCATCCTCCTTAGTTGAAAGCAAAGTTTTAATCTATTTGGGGTTTCGATTTGATCCACATACAATATTTTCGGTGGATGTGTCTTCGTTTGCCTGAGAGGTTGAACCAACAAACTGATGTCCCTGGTGTGAAGCAAGGAGTCTTGTGAGAATCAAGATAGAACACTTCACACAGATCGATACTAGGCTACCAAATAAAGATTTATGGTTTCTTATTCATTAGTGGATGTATTGCTCGGCCCTTTGTTTGTTAATACATTTATTTCATTTAACTGACGTCGTCCTTTTGTATTACTGTGAGTTCGTTGAAGGCATTGAATCAACTTTTCATCCAACTTGCAAAAGCAAATATTCTTGTTTTTGGGTCATGGTTGATATATTCGTCCTATTATTCGGATGTATCTTTTCTCTCTCTATTTCACCAACTCAGCATTTGTTCCGTATTTCTGTGGCAGACAACAGGGCGACTCCTATCACTCAACTTTAAAATGAATAACAAGAGCATAATAAAGTGGAATTAGCAAGGTTGGTGTTTTGGTCTACTTCTGTTTGATATATTTTTGCATTCTCTCATCATACGTACATCTTGTCATTTTAGAGCTACGATTCATTCAGTTGAAAAAAAATAAGTATATTTCTATAAATGTTGAAACACAAGTATTTTAGGGTTCAATTTCAAGTTCATTATGTACCATAAAACACAGACATTGTTTTAAAGTATTTTACTAACGCCGATATTTAGGAAAATATTAAATGCTGTCAACCTGTGTGAGGCTTTTCCTTTTAAAGACAGTCCTTGTAAGTTTTCAACTTGCATTCATAAAATATGATATGAATAAGTTGCAACAATTGTTGTGGACATTTTAAAACTTCAATTAAACACACTTATTTCCAATAAATTCCATCAATTAACGATACTACTACATGTTGTTTTATTGGCCTTCGATAAATTGTTTGAGAGGCATTTTAGAAGTTGGAATAACGATAATGCAGAGGAATTTATGGATGACAACTTCTTTGTTCATTGTAAGCGACGTTTGGACAAAGATTCTTGTGTCAGCATGTATGTCACAGAATGCTACGATATATGAAATTATTTCTTGTCTCATAAACATGAATGTTATATTTCTGAAAAAATATAGCTTCCAAATGAATAAGAAACAAAACACTTTGTCAGCCTGTTACAACTACTGCGCTTTCATATATTAATAGTCAACATCGAAGTAGAAACCTAACTGTATTTCCATAAGGTTGAAGTTAGAACAAATATTATCAATAATATATCATACTATACATACTCTATGACACAGATGTGGAAGCTGTGCATGTAGGGAATGTTGTACATATTCATCTGTTCTCATGGTAACCAAGCAACTTATTGTCTATAAAACATTTATTGATCAGTTTAGTAGAGGTATTCTCGCATGTGTAATGAGCTTGAATATTGCTTTAGTATTTACATCGGGAATGCTAATAGATCTCCCTAATGGTTTCCTATATATAGGAATATATGAATATAGGAATTTGATTGGTGTTTACACATTATCTTCGTTCCAACTTTATAAATAAATCATAGACACAGGTAAAATTCTTGCTTCTAAACTGAACTTTTAGTCAAGATATTAATAACACCGTGTCTAATTGGAACTATTGCTTGAAGTAGTATGTTAATTGGAACAATAACAAGTGGCTTGGCGTTACATAAATTAGTTTTCATTTATTACACTTCCTTAATATATGATGGCTGCTATTATGTATGCATCGTCACGAATCATCAATGATGACGAGCTATGACAACCTCAAATGGTCACCAATTACATTACATTCATTTTATAGCACACCTAACCTAGTGCCCAGAACGTTTGTACCATCATATATATATGTACACTAATATATATATATATATATATATATATATATATATATATATATATATATATATATATATGTAATAATGCAATTTATTACCTACGAGGTCATATTGAGATTAATATTTTTCATATGTTGCCCTAGGGCAAAATATCACTTTTTCATTGTGACGTCAGGTAATAAACAGTGCTTTGACGTCACTGTTCACCTATGACGTCACAAGATATAGAGGCCGCCTATGCTGAGAAGTAGGTTTTGAGCATTTTCTTTAATTTTGGGACTACGGTAATAAACAGAATATTACATTCGTGCCCATGACATACTATGTTTACGATACTCGTGCCTAAATATCAGTATATCCCTCGCTCTCGCTCAGGAAATACTAATATGTAGCCACTCGTGTCGTTAACATAGTATGTCATGGACACTCATATACTATCCTCTATATATGACTTTCCATAACAACAAAGGACATATAATAACTCGTTCAGTTTTATGATATTACACCAGAGCATTGATGACCTCAATGCGATTTGAAATATCTAAATAACATTTCACAATGATTGTAAAGTGAGAAAATTAATAAAAAGTATAAGGTATGCAAAGGTTTTATATCCACTAGCAATTAGAGCTTGACGATGCAGCTGTATGGAAATAACGACTAGCGCTTCAGGAAGGAAGGCCACGTTTCCTGCCATGTACTGAAAACTGTCATCTCGTGGACGATCAATACTAGTGAAGCAGGTCATCATTCTGCATCTGACGTCTCTACCTAGAGCAGGACTAGAGTTTGTTTTGAATGTAGAAGATTGATTATCACCCTGTGTTGTATTTAGAGCAAGATTGACAACATACTGAAGTTAGTGTTGTAGTGGCAGCAATTGATAAAATCTCGTGTGTCATTCTGAGCAGGACAATCACTCGTTCTAGCCCAAACAATCGTGTCAATAACCAATATATTCTGTTGAGAAATATATCGACAGTCGTATCATATCTGGTTTGTAATTCAAGCAATGTAAACATTCAGTCTTAAGCTTGTATGGTATAATGGACCGCGACGTGAACAAGCATAGTATTGTCTTCTTGTATTGATCATGTCTGATGCTTGGAATATCAGCGAATTTGAAATCGGTTATTGTCATCAGACACACAATAACAGAAGGCATTAGATACCGGAGTAGTAACGATGTACTCTGTGTCTAAAGGAGTCCAGTCTCTAGGTTGACATTTGAAAGTTTGTATTGTACTCGTGTTTCAATATCCACAAAAAAGGACAGGCTAAAAGGAAATAGTTGGGATTTCAAAGTTTTGAACACATATTTTCTATTCTGAAGTTTTATTTTCATATGTGATACCAACCAAGTTGTACTTTGGACGGGGATATGTAACATTGTTCTTCTTTTGAGAAGACCCCTTTGGACACTGACAATTAATGTTTCAATATTTGTGAATAGAAAATAGATATTGAGCATCATTCACAGGTCTTGTCTAGTATCTGGGTACATCACATGTCACTTGATAACGCAGTGAGAGACGGAATGTGGCATCAAGGCATTGATTTCCTCTCACATTATTTGTGTATGTTGTAGAATCATCCTTCTGAAGCGTAACCACATACCAGCACATCTCCGTCTCCTAATCACGTAGGTGAGAAGTAGATCTGGTATGCTTGCAAAGGCAAGTGGTTCAACTACATAATTGTATAAAGAATGTTATATATGTTTTGTTAGATGTTTTTGTACCGCATTGCAAGTTTATTTTAATTTCCCCCATCTACACTGCGATATAAATCTACAGTTCGAAAGAGATATAATTGGTGGCTGTTTGTAAGTTATTTAAGCTTGAACTAACTGATGTTTCAGCTTGTGAGCTTATGACGGTTAATAACTTTCCTGACAGCAATGCGCTTGTAAATCAGTCAAATGTTATAGTAGAGCATGTTTACAACAATTCTAATTTAGTAAAGTTGGATGTCAATCGCCATTGACTCAGAATGATTATTGTGGAGAAAAACAAAACGAAGATAGTGACATTTGATGTAACAAGCAAGCATGAGTGCCTGTCACAAGACAACCTTTCTTAATTAACAATATCTTGAGGAAATCCTGAGCCGTTGGTTTCGTAATAAATTTCTCAGAGGGGCTCGGCATATATAACTAACAAAATATATTACTTGGTAAATAAAGACATGATTAAAGTTCCATTGGTAATTTTTTACTAAAGAATTATTGAAAATTATTTGATTTGATGTTGGACTGAGAATTAAAGTAGTTCTAGTGAATGTTCACACTGCTTGAAAACGTTCACACAAGTATGAACACTTTTTTGTGAGTTTATGAGAAATGAATCGATGAAACTTCGATCACATATCCATGCCTTAGACCAATCAACGTTTGAAATATGTGTAAACTTAAAAGATGAATTGAAACAAGACCATGTAAAATTATCACATTTTATCTGCTACTGGTGACCCAGTTACTCTAAAATCGCAAGAGGAAGTGAAATGGCAGTAGTATAACAAGACCTGTTTCTCAAACATGGACTTGACGAGGTGCATTTTATTCCACTTACTGTAAACTCGGAAACATCTTAACAACGATGGGTAAGCTGAATTACCCTAATCGATTTATTATATTTGACAAAGTAGCCCGCCATGAAATTTGCCAGAGAATTGACAGAGACCATTTGCTAAAAGGTTATTCCTATCTCATCAATAACCAAAGCAAACACAAAGAGAGATGATTTGGCAATATTTGCCCAGTAAAAAAAGAAGTAATATTGGCCGAGAGGTGAGGGAGAAATCACTTGATATCAGCATCGACCGTTTAACCCTTTAAGTCTGTAAGCCTCAGCGCACCGACAAATCTCCTTAAAAGTTTTATTTGAATCAAATTGTTTTAAAAAGCTTTATCAAACGAAATGTCGGTATAAAATAACTGTCCCGATAAAAAAGGAAAGTAAGATTACTTCCATCTCATACCCTTGCATCACTGATCGAGCATTGAACATCATCACACCATTTAATTACTTCGAAAAAATGCCCTTGACTAACATATTGCCTAACAGCAGCTCAATCACTCTTAAGATTTAATACATTAAGCGGGTATATCATGACAGTGACACACAGAAAACACCATATCAAAATACCGAAAAGATAAGTTTTACTCACAAAAACCTTTTAGTACATTTAACTCATGAAACCATTTTCACATTTAACTCATAACACCTGTTTGTACATTTAACTCATAAACCTTTTTTTGTACATTTTAATCATAAAACATTTTTGTACATTTAACTCATAACACTTTTTGTACATTTAACTCATACAACATTTTCATTTAAAAAAATAGTTTCATTTTATTTTTGTACATTTAACTAAAAAAATCTGTTTTGTACATTTAACTGATAACACTTTTTTTGTACATTTAATTCATATACATTTAACTCATAAAATCTTTTTGTACATTTAACTCATACAACATTTTCATTTAAAAAATGGTTTCATTTTATAATGTTTTGTTATGTTTATTTTATAAAGGTTTGTTATATTCTAATGATGACTTTCTTTAAACAAGGATGTAACAGCCCATCGGATGTGTGAGAAAAGGTCGAAAATAAATCAAACCACAACCTGAAAAATGCTAGGAGTTTAAGAGTTAAGGTTCTATGTAGACATTGGTCTGACACGATGATAGGGCTGGTGTTGAACCATTCGGAAAGTCAATCTTGACCTCCACCTCGGATATGTGCTGTGGCGACTGTTTACCTAGTGAAGATACACTTTCAAACGATTACTGGTCTTCAACTACAATCCTATAGAGTATATAGATGTAAAGAGTAATGATATAACAGGTAGATGGTTGTGTGTATCAGCATTGATTTGTTTTCTCTTGTGTGATTTTAAAAGGTTTTTAGGATGGATAGTTCATATTGTTATTATTTTGTAACAAGTATGTATAAATTAGGGAAGTTGTCTCAAAAATTGTGAAAATGATAATCAAACTAAAAAAAATGTTGATATGGAAAGATAAAGTGTTCGATAAAATTCCATTTTGGAATCGAACGGATTCTTAATATGAGCTTCACTTGGATGTTGACAAGAACCTGATATTCAACATGGACACAGATGATTTTAGTATGATGAAAATATCCTGTAAGAAACACATCTTTGTTCATCGAATGCATTGTAGTTCTATCTGCTAACTATTGATTATAGATGATACTTCGTCGTGGGTATCTGATGTTCTAGATCAAGTATCAAAATGTCCACACAAGATTGCAGCATTCAATTGTCTGATAGCTTTAATGAGTCTGTTTGACTCGCACAATGACACAGAACAGCTTTTCAATGACTTAATGCATTAAACATTAACTCAAAACATTGCAAGGTTCATGGTACCACTCAATATAAAACTTCAGAAGTATACACAAAATCTGTGATATAAAAGAAAAGTAAAGCTTTCATCAAAAACCTTTGAAAACTTGAGGAACTAAAGAATACATCTTGCTAGTCTGTCCTCACCAAAATCAAATTTCCCGACCACAACTAGTCGAACAAGTGACCGATGCAGATTCATATTCGATATGAAACAACTCGTGTCCTCCTGGCGAGGGGAGGGACAATGTTAACCCCCCTGGGGACTCCTGTCAACCACGCAGGTCAGCTTCTTCTGCGGGTTGCAAGCATCCACAACCAGTTGGTGTAGTCTTTGCTTTTCGCTTTTTCAATATGACCCAAACCACAGGTTTCTAGAGACTAAAGTGCTGTGAAGACCAGATTGCAGATTTTTTTCAAAACTATATTTGAAAGAGTAGATATAAGATGCTTAAACACATGGACTTAACTTTTTCATCAAAATGCTCTTTCTATATATTAGAACACTGAGTGAACAAGTAATGGCCAGTTTAAAGTAAAATATCAAGTATTTAAAAATGTTAAAGGTAACGTTTTCTTGTCCTGGGATGAAAAACAACGCACCGGACATTCTCCTACACATTATCTGACTAAGACAGATACTGCAGAGTCCAAAATGCCCAAGAATTTCACAAAATTTGGTCTCCATGAAAAGAAGGAGACTGATTGAAACAGGTGATTACAAGATACCACAGGTCGTCCAAACTCGGTCAGATCCCTATTCACCTTACAGTAACTCCAACATCGATAAGTGTAGTGTCAGTTCTTAGCTCAAGTCAGCATAAGACTAATTGTTTCACACGGCATTACTCGAGGGACACCATGTTACTGATAGACCCCCTGGGACTTCACAAAGGACTCGGATTATTTGGAAGAGGAGATCCATATTGGAACCTCAACTGCAGGCTAATCATAAGGAAGGGAAATTAACTTGACCAGTGTGCGTGACTTAAATCGGATATGAGCTTTTCATGAGATTGTTTGTTTACCAAAGATTTTTGTCCTTTTGCTGTTGGACCATGAATGGAGCTTGGACTGATTAAATGGTCCACTGTGTAAGTTGTGTGAGGTCAAATAATCTGTTGCTGTTGTACCATGAGGGGAGCTTGGACTGATTAAATGGTCCACTGTGTAAGTTGTGTGAGGTCAAATAATCTGTTGCTGTTGGACCATGAATGGAGCTTGGACTGATTAAATGGTCCACTGTGTAAGTTGTGTGAGGTCAAATAATCTGTTGCTGTTGGACCATGAATGGAGCTTGGACTGATTAAATGGTCCACTGTGTAAGTTGTGTGAGGTCAAATAATCTGTTGCTGTTGTACCATGAGGGGAGCTTGGTCTGATTAAATGGTCCACTGTGTAAGTTGTGTGAGGTCAAATAATCTGTTGCTGTTGTACCATGAGGGGAGCTTGGACTGATTAAATGGTCCACTGTGTAAGTTGTGTGAGGTCAAATAATCTGTTGCTGTTGTACCATGAGGGGAGCTTGGACTGATTAAATGGTCCACTGTGTAAGCTGTGTGAAGTCAAATAATCTGTTGCAATTGGATTAACCTTAAGATTAGATTGGGGGGGGGGGGGGGGGGGGGGGGGGGACCTTTTGTGCCAAGAATATGTTCTGTGGATGCCATGCAGGTAACTCATATAGCATTAATACTTTGGTAGTTCATTAGATCATGGCTTTGACTTAATATATGCTGTATTAGTCATTTAAGTCTAAATGACACAGGGTTATATTTTGTATATTTTGTCAACGATTGAATTTTTGTTCCTTTATCAAACTCTTTTTGTTTTAAATTAAGAGACTGCGCCATGGATGAATCAGAATTTCGTCATAGTTCTGTGTCGTGTGAAAGGTATACAAATAAATATAGATATAAACGAAATCTGCAATATTTGATTGATGTTACTCTTCAAGTCAAATGAGAAATAGTTTAGATAACAATTTTGTGGTGGACAACCACTAAGACACTTGTTTGGCTCTGGTAAGTCTTAAGTAAGTACACGAATATTAGTAGACTGGACTCAATGTTACATCTTACTGTATTTGGTGATTGAAACAAGTCTTTTAAATGGGCAGTAGCACATATGGTGTTACAGGGCGAATATGGTGTCAGAAAATAGAAAATAAATGGTTCCAATTAAAAAGAGACAATGTACTTAAACTAAATGAAACAGAAATAAATCAAATATATAATGTAAAGTTCAGCCAAGCGATTCCTTTTTCTTAAACAAAATGAGAAAAAGGTGTTCACACAAAAACGACCGCCAATGGACTTCTCTGACTATGGAAGATTGGTTTGTAAAATGATATTTTTGACACTATCAAAATGATATATTTAGCATTAATGTACACTTATAAGTGAAAATATGAAAATACAAAATCTTCGAAAAACGTGCTTCTGTCCCTTTAAATGTGACGATTACAATTGTCCACATTACTTTAGCACTACTTGTTGCGGGGTTCACTAATGTTTTCATCGTAAGCAAAACCATTGCAATTGATTCCCATGAAACATAACCTGAGGTCCGAGTTGGAAGTTGCGATATTGTTTTGTAGCAAAATACAGACTGATTGGAGATATCGGTCCACACATTACAAAGTGTAGACAATGTAAAGGCGCTCCAGTTTAATTGTATATGAAAATAAATTGTCATTTTACTGTTGGCCTCATGGCCATTTATACAAATAAAATCTGTCTGCCTGTCTGTCTGTATCGGTGCTTTACAGAATATCTTCAAAGCGACAGGATTCAGATATACTCTATAAGCTGGTAATAAAACTTATATAACACGATATTGTTTAAATAAAGGAGATCGTTACAATGAGTTATCAAATCTCTAACTGAAAATGGATTCTGTAAATATCACTTATTATAACCTAGAATTTCAAATCCACATTCAAATGCAGTATTTGTATGTAAATATGTTACACAAGCTATTGTTCATGAATAAACCATATAATACGGCAACCTAAGTACTATCAATAGAACTGTTGTCTTGTTGTAAGTCCGGTAGTGACAGACTGATTCCGTCTCCTCTCCGGGATAATACCGTCCTCATTTGCCTTCTTCTGAGTGATGGCCAACCACAATAATCCGGAAATCAATACACCAGGAAATAGGTCAACTCTTCACCGTCAGACGGCGCTGACAGCACGCATTTGGAACCTCATTGACCATCACTTGATCTCGAATTGTATTGAAGATTCTGAATGCAGATTTGCTATTTCTTAACCAGCAGGGAACTCCAAAGTGGAATCGAACCGTTGATGGGCAGATTGGTGAGGAACCGTGCAGACCACTGTTTGTTTAATGGAGGTAATTGCCTTCATAAGTGGTTATCATGTTCCAGATATTCGCGGAAAGGGAATATTATCACATGGAGATCTTTAGAATGATGCCTCGAAGTGTTGGAAGCCTCTAGACATACTAGATGGTTCATAGGTGTAATCTCGTATGGAATCAATATTCCGACATATTTGTGTATACCAATAGGGCTTGATGTTACGTAAATGTCTGTGTAGGAATGCACGCACTACTTGTGACGCTTTATCATTGTATCAGACAGTCTAGTTGGAAACTTTGAAGAATGTTACATGCATGAGAGTATGGTTACTTAGAAGTCTTTACTAAATAGAGGATATTATATGAGTGCCCATGACATACAAAGTTTACGAAACGAGTGCATAAATGTAATAGTATTTCCCGAGCGAGAGCGAGGGATATACTGATATTTAGGCACGAGTGTCGTAAACATAGTATGTCATGGGCACTCATATAATATTCTGTTTATTACCGTAGTCCAAAAATTAAAGAAAAATACTCAAAAACTACTTCCCAGCATAGGCGGACTAGCCGCCGCCGGCCCGTTTAGATTGTGACGTCATAGTTGAACCGTGACGTCAAAGAATTGTTTATAACGTGACGTCACAATGAAAAAGTGATATTTTGCCCTAGGGCAACATATGAAAAATATGAACCTCGGTATGACTGCCCTCGTAGGTAATAAAAGGTAATCTCACGAGTTTGTGAACTTTAACTCGGGGGGTCGATCTGGCAGTGTTTTAACAATGTGAACATGAATCCTAACTTTTTGGAGATTTGTTAATTTTAAACTATTCTCCAACCCCTTAAAATAGTGACAGCGCCTTTCCAACAAGTCCTCTCACCGAGTGATTCAAATACTCAACAGTATGTCACCTGTATATTCAATCTCTTGCAAAGATACATTCATAATGTGTAACCTTAACCTTAAAACTGTAATGAGGTGTGTGAGCTTTCAGATGTCGCTGTTTGCCAACAAACAGTATTTCATTAAAAGAGAATAATGGAGAAAATATAAACAGGTGCGAGAGTATTCCGGCAGTTAACCAATATAACTTGCCTGATATTAGATAGTTATAGGAAAATGACCTTCATATGTTACCAAAGCCCGTTTCTTCGGCTTCATCAGTTATTAGATATCGAGCAATGTTACTTTTAATCATACGGATTAAGAAGTTTAGACACACAGTCTGTCTGTTTAAGAAGTTTAACGTCAAAGTAACCCTAAGGTTTAACAAAAATAAAACGGAAGTATATTCCTGTCGTCAATCATAAAACATTAACTCAACTCAACAAATAATTGTACTGGTTCTGAATTCTTATAACATGAAACATACAACGAATATGTAATAGTCCAAATGTCATTTGATGATGTATACACAGAAAGTAAAAAGGTCGCAGTTAACTTTCAGCAAATGCTATTAATCGATGTTCACAGCCTAATTTAAATCAAATCACGCATATGAACAAACCGAAACGAGAATAAATGTTACGTCTAAACTCTTAAGACAAAGTTGACCTTTTCATAAGTTGTATATGTATAATTCAAATAAGTAAGTTTATGAACATAAAGAATAAACTGGAACGAGCTTCAAAGTCCCAATTAAAGAGCAGTTAACATACCTAAGTTCATCGATAATCATTTTATCCATTTTCTGGAAAATCCAATTATATTTGAAAAGAATAAAATAACATCATTTTAAATGGTGAATGTGTGAAAAGACTCCTATGCGAAAGACGAATAAATATCATGCAATTAGATTTCAAAAACCTCTATGAATAAAGTACATCAATTTGAGTCAAATACGAATACCAATTATAACCTCTTGAAACATCCGCTTCGTTTTTATACTTATAAGAGCCAAAAAATATCAATTTTCACGTTCGAACGGTTCGTTTCCCGGAGACCATAGTCCAATGAATAAAACATAGGGCGAGGATAGGTGTATATATTGCACGACAACATCGATCTATAGTCGGTATAATGAGAAAATAAACCCGTCCATCGCTATGGCCGATTTACATGCTAAAAACATTGATTTTTCTATATTTACACATCGATCGAACGCAACCTGTATCGCACTTTCACATTCGAGGTGACAAAAAGGACACATTCTATAATCCGAATGCACGGAGTCCGAATGAGTTGTAACCTAATAAGGGCACAGAGGGATTCATTCATCAATAAATCATTATCACTGATTGCTCTTTTCTTAGCCGTCTTCAAGGACGAATAAAAATACAGAACAGGCTTCCATCAGGGTCTAATCTACCGGGGGCATAGGATAATGTTGACAGAAGATTCTTCTGGGTAATGTTGGGTAATATCCTCCTACACGCATGCTCCTTTGTTATGTTCAGTGTTCATTTCTCATATTAACTTTTATTACCCATATGGTTGAAAATAAGTAGTGACATATTTTCAATATGAGCACTAGTGCACATATCACTTCTGCCTAGCAACGATTGTTGTAGCGCGAGTTCCCGCATTTTATCGCCATAACACCATTCTTCGTGACGTCACTGTAGCCGGCCGTCGCAAGGGTAGCGGCCGTCGCCTCGCTCGGGTCATACAAAAATTCACACTCGTTTCGTAAAAGTCATATGACACACTTCCTCGTGTAATAATCTCTATATATTGTCTGTGGTATGCACATGCCGAGGTGTTCATTAGGTATACCGGGTGTTCATGCCATGACGAACTTCCGGTATTGTAATGAACACCTAATAGTGGATACGAGGGATTTCCGAAATTGATAGAAGAAGAAGAAGAATAGATAACCTGGCTTTACAGTTTAAAGACACTTACAAGTCTAATATTGCAAGCTAAGCATGGGTTAGATCTTGTGACCTGTTTCTCAAATATTTTATGTCAAGTTGAATTTGGACTGATAGTGTCATGAGCTAGTGTGTAAATAACTCGACCGGCGTTCATGATTCACGTGCGGGAGGGTTCATCTAAATCCACATGCATACATTTATTTTCAGTATATTTGCATACTAAGTAAATTTACTTAAAGGAGTAAATAAAAACTTTTATTTGGCGTCCACATGGTGATTATTTAGCAATGAGTAATTCATACTTGCGTAGCTTTGTCATTATTGGAATCACAAGGACAAAAGTTTTTAAGATTATTGTAGAAACGGCTATTTAAAATTTCCCTTAGTATTTCTGCATAATGATAATTTAGTTCATTTTGTGTAAGAAAAGGGAATTGCATGGCTTAACTTTACGTTATATATTTGAATGATTGCTGCTCCATTTAGTTTAAATACATGGTCTTTCAATTTTCCTGACATCACCTTATATTCACCCGAAATACGTGCTACTGCCCCTTTAAATGATAATGCTCTATCGAAAAAAACGACTGCATGGTCATGTGACGACTAGCCTAAAACATTAATGATTGAATAATGACCTATTGCGCGGTAACTAGCGCCTGATTCGGAGAAAAAGAAAAGAAAATCTAGGCGACAAAGAGGGTTTTCAAGCATATATTCATGAACGGGAAATTGTGAGATGGCCACACTTTGTTCGCCTTCATGTCGACATATGTCGGGTCTTACGTTTCAGTCATTTTGATAAACTGTCCCTTTTTAATGAAGTTTGGTCCGATGGTTGTTCGCAAAACATTACTAAAAATACCACGAATACAGTAAAGGACCTTTTAAAAATATTGCAGTTTGATAGCAGATGACGATTAATGGAAATGTGACAATACGATGAAATATAAAATGCAACGGAGAAAGGGAACACACGACGGCCATCTATTGATAATGCGATTGCTGGTTTTAAGACAATGGATCTGTTGTCTAGGTATTTTCATGATTTATCATCTTAGATCGTTATCTTAGTTAAAGCATAATCGCCTTATAATAGGATAAACTGCCTAATCCTGTAAGTACCCGGAAGTGGTTTTACAAAACATGGCGTCAGCTCAGCACAGCACCATCAACTCATAGAGACCAACTCTTGTATAAGATAACGACTGTTCTTCATGTGTTACTATTATGTTGGGCTCTCTGGTATCTTGCTTATCCTTTGTTGTTAGACATCTAGTGATCATACTTTCAGATCGGATTGTGTATACAAGAGGTTTCTGGCACTAATGACAACATTTACGAGAACAGTTTCCATTTACGATTAGACTGAAATCTTGTATAATGTCCGCGGTGAATTACTGCAGATGTTTTTGAAGCGTTTGTGGGAAATAGAACATTATGATTTTTGAAAATTTTGACAAATTTATCTCTGTGAGTGCTATAGACTATTGATATGGGGAGGGGAGATTTGTTTACATTACGTGGAGTAGGACGTGGAGTAGGACAATTACAAATAAAAACATTGGATTTCAAGCCAAATTATATATCCTAAAACTTAACAAGCTTCTATGTGTCAGGTGACAGATCAAAAGAAGGTTAATGAGTATTTGTAAGTACCTTGGCTAATATGTGAAGGGCTACTGAATATTGATACCGAAGTTAAGGAGTGCACGCGGAACAGGGTCCGGGAACCAGGTTGAAGAAGTGTAAAAGTTACAGCCGATGGACGGACGCCTTTACATGACCCATACAATAAGTCCATTTGACATGGCTTCATAAGTAAATAGATCAACATTGATAAGCGACTCACACAGTTCCCCGTGTAATTTGGGGGCAAGGGGGTGGACTGACCACGATGTACTGACCCACTAAAGCATTATTATTACATCCGCAAATTTATATTGTAAAATGATAATTTCATCAATTTGATTCGATAAATGATTTTCTTCAACAAATGTTTTCAAAATTTGAATACCTCAAACGCTGAATTCGTTTTATCATATCTGGGGATTTCTGTCAATACTTTATGTCGAATAATGTCCTCCATAAGTTATATAAATCGTATCCTTCGACACTTGAGCGAGATCTGTACCACTAAATGTATCATAATGCACGAAAAATAAGACTGTATACATTTTAGCTTCCCATCACGAATTAGATCTTAGTGAGGTACTAAAGGTCATCTGTTGTCATTTGCAGTGAAATATCAGAACTTCAAGGTTTAAGCAATCTTAAAACCACCTTATCAGTTTTGAGATTGCATTGATTCCATTTACATTGATTGTGCCCTTATATGTCTGTAAATAAAAGATTTCTGCGGAACTCTTCCATACAAGATAAGATATTTCCTTGGATACACTTGAAGCGTTTCGGCCTCATTAACAATTCACACAGATCGATAAGGCTAATATTTTGGATAAGTGTCACAAGTCTTGTTTCCCCTTTCAGACTTTTGATAAACGTTAATATCGCTTGTACCAAAAATATCTACGATTTGCTGAGAGAGATTAATAATTCGACTACTATAATGAGAGTTTAAATGAAATGAACTCGCGATAGACCCAACATCAACAAATGCCTGCATTCCAAGGAAGAATTCAATTCTATGTTTACGATCGAAGTCACGCCTGGCATCTATTTATAGAAAAGTAGAGTGTTTCAAACGATATATTATGTTAAACACAGCAACACAGAAATACAGGCGTAGGGGAAATGCACACCTTGAAATAAACACCGTGTCAAATGGGAGACAATTCTTTCTGTCTTTTGTCTTTAAAGGTAAATGGTGTCAAATTGATAACCATTAACACAAGGGAGTTTTCCTGTGGGGTGACAGTTGTGGAATGACAACAACATCTACATTGAAAACCTTTGACAGGAATACTGATAACGCCATCGAAACTTACCTTCTCGTCTGCAATATACAGTCCCCAGCACAATCAGCATCAAAAATAGTTTATCCATCCCGTTAGTTGACACTTTTACATGCATGCGAATTTCTCTCTATCGTTCATCACTGTTCGTATCCACTCTTCCTTCCGAGCGTCAAACGACCAGCTCGCTACAGCGACCTTTATCCACTCTCAAAACACGCTTAGTCAATACACAACACTGCGCAGAGCTTGCTTCGAGATGCCAAGATCCAAATGTACGCGCCGATCGATAGGCTGCAGGAATCATCTTCACTGATGCTGCCAGCGCTTTGGATCTAATTTGGTGTCGCCCAGTGGAGATCATGCGAAGAGTTAATACTGGAGATATCCATACTTGATTAGGGCCATGTGATTTAAGTCACAAGCCCATAAAGAGGATGTTAACATTGTTTGTCTCCGAACAGCGCAGGACCTGGCTGGAGCGTTTGTTATGGTGGACGTTTATTATACGTCTGTTGCAAATTGGTCTTTGATGTATCAGAAGAGGTTTCTTTTTTAATATAAACCTTTATTTTATAGCCATATGCGGAATATTCAAGCGCCGTATAACAATAAGTTTCGATTATGTTGTTCATGCTCTACAATAACGTTGTGTCAATAAAAACCGTCATATCAATCAAATAATGTTTCCTCTAATATCATATTGTATCTTTGAGCATTTGTTTTGCCTTTAAAACTATTGATTAAATTGAAAATATTGATCCTCAAGAAAGCGGTTTTGACTTGCGTTATTAGATCTGTATTTCTATTTGGTGTAAACGATGTAACAAATTAAATAAATCTTTTAAAAACAAGTTCATTCAACATGATTAGTTCATGATTCATGATTACAATTCAGGAAGATGATGATTTCATATGCCCATTGAAGTTATATGAATATATCAGATTTACAATCGTTTACCGAGGAATAATTAAAATGTGCAAAAGGAAAGTTATTGCAGTAGAAGAAACAGCGTCTGTATCTTGATGACTTGTGTGGAGCTAGGACCGCATCAACAAGAAAAATACACTCTCAGTGGAAGACAATTCATTCTTCAGTGGTAAACAGTTATAATTGTAATGATTGAGCTGATGAAAGGGTCTGCTCGCCGGATCATACCCCGATAGAACATGTATGGAACCTTCCCAAAAGCAATTCAATATTGTATTGTTCAACCTAGCACACACGAGGAGGATGTCTCGTTGACGACTGGACTAGTCCATCCCAGGAGCAGCAGATTAAACACCTCCCATACAGCACGATAGATGCCCGTCTGCTGCAGACGACTGGATCAGTCCTCCCCAGGAGCAGCAGATTAAACACCTCCCATACACCACGATAGATGTCCGTCTGCTGCAGACGACTGGACCAGTCCACCCCAGGAGCAGCAGACTAAACACCTCCCATACAGCACGATAGATGTCCGTCTGCTGCAGACGACTGGACCAGTCCACCCCAGAAGCAGCACACTAAACACCTCCGGTACAGCACGATAGATGTCCGTCTGCTGCAGACGACTGGATCAGTCCATCCCAGGAGCAGCAGACTAAACACCTCCCATACAGCACGATAGATGTCCGTCTGTTGCAGACGACTGGACCAGTCCACCCCAGAAGCAGCAGATTAAACACCTCCCATACAGCACGATAGATGTCCGTCTGCTGCAGACGACTGGACCTGTCCACCCCAGGAGCAGCAGATTAAACACCTCCCATACAGCACGATAGATGTCCGTCTGCTGCAGACGACTGGATCAGTCCACCCCAGGAGCAGCAGACTAAACACCTCCCATACAGCACGATAGATGTCCGTCTGCTGCAGACGACTGGATCAGTCCACCCCAGGAGCAGCAGACTAAACACCTCCCATACAGCACGATAGATGTCCGTCTGCTGCAGACGACTGGATCAGTCCACCCCAGGAGCAGCACACTAAACACCTCCCATACAGCACGATAGATGTCCGTCTGCTGCAGACGACTGGACCTGTCCACCCCAGGAGCAGCAGACTAACACCTCCCATACAGCACGATAGATGTCCGTCTGCTGCAGACGACTGGACCTGTCCACCCCAGGAGCAGCAGATTAAACACCTCCCATACAGCACGATAGATGTCCGTCTGCTGCAGACGACTGGATCAGTCCACCCCAGGAGCAGCAGATTAAACACCTCCCATACAGCACGATAGATGTCCGTCTGCTGCAGACGACTGGATCAGTCCACCCCAGGAGCAGCAGACTAAACACCTCCCATACAGCACGATAGATGTCCGTCTGCTGCAGACGACTGGACCAGTCCACCCCAGAAGCAGCACACTAAACACCTCCGGTACAGCACGATAGATGTCCGTCTGCTGCAGACGACTGGATCAGTCCATCCCAGGAGCAGCAGACTAAACACCTCCCATACAGCACGATAGATGTCCGTCTGTTGCAGACGACTGGACCAGTCCACCCCAGAAGCAGCAGATTAAACACCTCCCATACAGCACGATAGATGTCCGTCTGCTGCAGACGACTGGACCTGTCCACCCCAGGAGCAGCAGATTAAACACCTCCCATACAGCACGATAGATGTCCGTCTGCTGCAGACGACTGGATCAGTCCACCCCAGGAGCAGCAGACTAAACACCTCCCATACAGCACGATAGATGTCCGTCTGCTGCAGACGACTGGATCAGTCCACCCCAGGAGCAGCAGACTAAACACCTCCCATACAGCACGATAGATGTCCGTCTGCTGCAGACGACTGGATCAGTCCACCCCAGGAGCAGCACACTAAACACCTCCCATACAGCACGATAGATGTCCGTCTGCTGCAGACGACTGGACCTGTCCACCCCAGGAGCAGCAGACTAAACACCTCCCATACAGCACGATAGATGTCCGTCTGCTGCAGACGACTGGACCTGTCCACCCCAGGAGCAGCAGATTAAACACCTCCCATACAGCACGATAGATGTCCGTCTGCTGCAGACGACTGGATCAGTCCACCCCAGGAGCAGCAGATTAAACACCTCCCATACAGCACGATTGATGTCCGTCTGTTGCAGACGACTGGATCAGTCCACCCCAGAAGCAGCAGATTAAACACCTCCCATACAGCACGATAGATGCCCGTCTGCTGCAGACGACTGGATCAGTCCACCCCAGGAGCAGCAGATTAAACACCTCCCATACAGCACGATAGATGTCCGTCTGCTGCAGACGACTGGATCAGTCCACCCCAGGAGCAGCAGATTAAACACCTCCGGTACAGCACGATAGATGTCCGTCTGCTGCAGACGACTGGATCAGTCCTCCCCAGGAGCAGCAGATTAAACACCTCCCATACAGCACGATAGATGTCCGTCTGCTGCAGACGACTGGATCAGTCCACCCCAGGAGCAGCAGATTAAACACCTCCCATACAGCACGATAGATGTCCGTCTGCTGCAGACGACTGGATCAGTCCACCCCAGGAGCAGCAGATTAAACACCTCCCATACAGCACGATAGATGTCCCTCTGCTGCAGACGACTGGATCAGTCCACCCCAGGAGCAGCAGATTAAACACCTCCCATACAACACGATAGATGTCCGTCTGCTGCAGACGACTGGATCAGTCCACCCCAGGAGCAGCAGATTAAACACCTCCCATACAGCACGATAGATGTCCGTCTGCTGCAGACGACTGGATCAGTCCACCCCAGGAGCAGCAGATTAAACACCTCCCATACAGCACGATAGATGTCCGTCTGCTGCAGACGACTGGATCAGTCCACCCCAGGAGCAGCAGATTAAACACCTCCCATACAGCACGATAGATGTCCGTCTGCTGCAGCCTGTGCAGGAGGTGCACTTCCGTAATGGCTTGGACATGTTCACTTGTTTTTTTCTTTTCTTCATTGATATGTTCAGATTAGGGAAATGATGTGCAATGAATGACAAAGTTCAATTTTACTTCAATCAATCTATTGGGCAATATTTTAGTCATTAACGGCGTGTCTATTATTTGAAAAGTTACATGTAAAAATAATCTTCTCGACCACACATGGACAGTTGGTTTAAATAATATACAACTTATCAAATATACAAATTTGAACATATACTAACACTAAATCGATCCAGTCAGAGTAATATGTACTAAATACGCCTCTGTTAACGATTGTAAAATATTAAAAAGTTCAATTTAAAGGACAGTAATAAATCGATACGAAAGGATAGCGTATCTTAAATAATTTATGTGTTGATTCAAGTGAGATAGGCCTGCCTTCACCAGAACCACGTATCGCCACACAGATGAAGACACTATGACTTTCAGTGGATTCGAACCCAGACTTCCGATAGTCAGCTACTTTACTTGTTGAGCTAAAGGGACATATCGCTTGGTAACATTGACACTTTTGCAAGACTCAGAACGTCACATGTTGGTTCGAGCTTGTGTGTTTCAGCGTGCTGTTCGTGAGTTATATAATGATTGAAAGACGCTTCTTTTCTAAAAAGTAAAATCAGTACCAACACTTATTCATTAAATTCATCACGCGTGAAAGGGATTCATATCGTGCTCTTGAATACGCTTATCAATTCTTTTCTTCCGTTATAATTAAACAAAATAATATAATATAACCGGATGGTTTGATGTATTCAGGTTTACAAATATTCACAAATTTGTGATGAAAGGAGAATGTACATATAAATCGAAAAAAGAAAAGTTAAATTTTCTTATTCTCATGGCGTTGAAAAGAAATTTACCCAAGTAACATAATTGAGTAGTATTTTGTAATGTAAATAGTTGAATTAATTAACAAACAATAATATCAAGCTCTTAAATGATATCAAGCTCTTAAGTCCATATATTGTCTATTAGATTGACTTAAAATGTGCTTCCTACGCTTGACTGTCAATGTATATACGCGGTATGAACTCCATGTATAATTCAGTTAACGATTAGTTAACCCGGGATTTGGCCATAGAACGTCTGGTGCAAATACAAACCTAGCAATCTGAGTTTAAAAGCCCTAAACAGATAAACATAGTGACCATATTAAACAATTCTATAAACCACGATAAAAAACATACCACTGTTTTAATATAAATGTGAAATACTTTATCCAGTAATATCTCGAGTTTAATATATGCGTATCATTAGTATTAGAACGACATGTGTTGTCTATTAACCATGGAACATGGTCCTTTTTTAATTATACTAAGATTAATGTTTTTAAAGATCAAAATGTTAGTATATGACTTACAAATTTCAAGAGATTCAACCTTGATTTTTAAACGGATATAATAATAATAACGAGCGTTAGATAAAAGGAAACATGACACCTTTATTCAAAACATGCCATCTACATCTCTCTCTATCTCTACATATCATAATGGCAAAGTCGATCCTTTGATACACAACCTCAAAAAGAAAAACAGGATAATCGAATAACCTCTGACATTTCCCATTATTATAGTTTAGACAAACACGAGCATACTGCATAATGACATAAGGATCCTTTACATCCAATGTAAAAAAAAGCATAAAACATTCAACAAACACATAAAACTAAACACATAGTATGACATTTATAATCGCAAAGATGGCCTTCAGAAGCAGTTCTGTTTGTAAATGTCACGTGATTATCTCAGTAAATGTTTCCGCTACACAGAAGTATTAGAGGGACAATTCTCACAACAATTTGACAAAGCGGGTCATTACTCAATTAACCTCTATGTCCATATCATATATGCGTGGCCCCGTATTCACTAACCTCGTTTAACCTCAGCTTTAAAGGGACAGTAGCATATTTTAGCAGGAATATAAGTTGATGTCAGGAAAATGCAAATAAATGGTTCCAATTGAAAATGTATAATATAAGTTCAACCATGTGATTACTTTTTCTTGCACAATGAATTTAAGATGTTCACACTAAATGGCCGCCAATGAACTTTATGTATTTTATTATTTGTACTCTGATCATGGAAGATTGGTTTGAGTAATTACGCAGGGCCTGGGAAAGGCAGGGGCTAGGGACCATTTTGCACATTAGGTGAAAAAATGGCCCATCGAAATTTACTTTAGACATAAAGGCAATTGCCCACTTGAATTTCAGAAAATTACTTTAAACCTTGAAAATGACCCATTGCAAAAGGTGTGTTTCCCAATCCCTGATTACGCTATCAAAATTATTCTTTATACGGGGAAAAATTGAAAATATGAAAAAAAAAAAAAAGACGTGCTAATGCCCCTTTAATGGTGTTATAAGAACGCAGAGAATAGATTTTCTCTCTCTTTGTCTTTATCATAATGCTTGGTCTTGTATTCACTAACGTCGTTTAACCTCAGCTTCAGTGGTTTTATAAGATTGCAGTAATAAATATTCCTTGTAATTAAATAAACCGTTTTGTGATGGTCCCTATCCACAGCTCAGTCAGGTACAGCCCGTGAGCAATGATGGCTTGATTCACGACTAATTAATCTCGTAGTGTCAGCAGTTGAAATGGGTACCTAGTACCTTCATGTAGATGAGGATGAGATATATATGCATGCATCGGTGTTTTTGGTTGAATGTTTTCGATCCAAGTATTCTTCGTGCATTTATTGCAATTTCATTTCATTTAATTTGAGGGTCGTATATTGAGCGTCCAAGTTCCTGCTCAATGTGTTCGGGAAATAAGTAATATTTGAAGTTTTTTTAATTTTTTCAATGTTAAAAAAATATAAGTTGATACGTTTCAAAACGTTTAAAACAATAAGAATTAATGGAATATTGCAAGTGCCTTCCTATTTGTCTTTTGAACTAAAATTATATTTAAAAAAACAGGTATAACGAATAATTGGCTGAGATGTAAGTAATTGGGGAATCACTAAATGTTGACATTTCAAACGCATCTCTTTTGAAGCATATGTCAATGGTTTATATACAGTAGAGACAACAGTGGAAGGTAGAAAGTTATTTGAGAGTTGTATATTTCATTCAACGATCAACAATAATGCAGCGTTGATATTTGACAATCATATTTGACGTATAAGAATGAACATGAACTACGTGAAACACAATGATAAACATCGACAAGTTTAAACCTTATTATGTTATAAAAGTGCCTGTTTTTTTTATTTCCCATGCTGAAATTAGTTGTTGTCGATGTTTTAACCCACATCAAGTTATCGTTAATTGCTTGTTATTTGTGACCACTTCTAGTCATATTTACTCTAGACATGTATATTTTACTTAACATATTCCCTCATAATCCTAAATGGCTAGTATTAACTTTATTTTATTTCTTTGTTTCTACTTTTTTTATTTTATTAGAGGTGAGACTTTAATACAATATCTGTCTGTCTGATATATAAGTGTAAACGTAATTTTGTGTTTCATTTCAGTGATTGTTTCTATTGAGACATTATTAGAAATTGTCAATTGAATTTGTGACTGAAAATGGATAATAATAAATATATAAAAAGTGGATATTGATTTTATCAGTATTACACGATAGCAACTAAATTGTACTAGAGAGCTGATATCATGCATGGTCAAATGAGCAATGTAAGAAAGCATATTTTCACTCAAACACAAATGATTGAAGCAGGACAGTGTACAGATTGGATCATGTTTTATTTTAACAGCTATTGATAGAATGACAAATGATAAGTCAAAAATGGTCTTTAATTCTATTTTGAAAACTACGTTATTAAAAAATAAATGTAGGGGAATTGTGAATGCAAAAATTCCATAGATAAAAGTACTCGGGAAATTCACTCTTAATTCCATTGTGAATTGGTACCATCTTAAAATTCATACAATAACAACATAAAATGAACAAGAAGACGTGGTCGTCAACACCCCCCGCCAAATTTCTTTTCATTATAGCTCCCAACATTGACCTACATAAGCCATAACTCCGTACTGTATAACTGCATAAATCTTATTTTCGAACTCCATCAAGGTTTTTAAACCATGAAGACACACAGCAAATTTTCATCCTTTCAAAAAATGATATGAAAAATATGTCCCCTTCCAAGACACATAGAACAGAGTCCAAAAACACAAAACAAGGCCAATAAATCCATAAAAATGATTCGACGGTTCTGATTTTCGAACTCCATCAAGGTATTGCCAACCTGAATACACACAGCAAATTTAGTTATCCTATTCTGAGAAAAAATTGTCCCCTTTGACGATGCCCCCTAACGTAGTCCAAAAACAATAAAACTGTAAAAAGGTAATTGCGCGGATCTGATCCTTAAACTGCATCAAGGTATGATACCCACAAGGCGCACAGTAATGTTGATTATCTTATTACAGAAAATTTCTGTGGAGAGCTGTGCCCTTTAACTCGGACGGATGGACGCACGGAAGGACATACAGACTGATGGAGCCCAAATCTACACCCCATCCCTCGGATGGTAATAAACTATGTGTTTGGAACACGATTCACTAGGACACCAAGAGAAATGTGTTTATATTAACTTGTGTGTTATCATAAATATAAAAGTTATGTTACATCAGTTCACGTCGAAAATGACTGTAATCTGGAGTTTGCCCTATACTCACGATGAGCCATTGAAGGCTTTTATCACTTCATTTCCTGCACCTGGTTGAGGAAGTCCGTCGTACATATATATATATATTACATCTGTTTACATTTAACCATATTGCTTTAAAACTCTTCTGTTTGCAGCATCTTCGACATCTCAACAGCGTCGACAATTCTTCAAAGGAATCCCAACCATGAGTGGTATTTAATTGGAAGACTGTCCTCTCAACATTCGGTAGAACGTATGGATAGGCCAGGATAGAGACCTTGAAATATGGTAGTGTTGCTTATTTGCTGTGCATTGAGCGGCAGTCGGGTGAGGTGTGACTTGAGACACAAACAAATCTTTATGTGAAGAATCACTTGGACTCCTTGCAATGTTTTTCTCTGGACGTACTTCAAACACCCTGTGAGCCCTGCGAGGGCGATCCGTCGTGCACAGCTACTGATCACAATGCACCATGACTTTCAGAGCCTTAGCTTCCGGTGTTATAAACGTTTCGAAAGCCTGCAACGTTTGACGAAGAGTGAAATGATGGGTGATCATCGATTTGACGTCTACTTTTCCAGTTTGGATCATTTCTATAGCAGCAGGGTAACTGGAAACAGAATCATATTCTTCAATCCTAATTTTTATAAAATATATGCTCATGAAATGTTTTCACTATCTGTCAGTACAGTACATTTCTTCTGTACACAACTGTACGATAACACTCACCAGTTCACACATTTAACACCCCACAACAGTCAAAGTATACATTCTTCTGTACACCAAATCCCAATTCGAATTAACTGAATATCCCGCCCCCTATCCACTACTGCGATATCTTTCTTCTGTCCACGACTGTACCGACCACTCACCAGTTCACATATCTGAACACGCCCCTGATGTCCACTTCCTTAGAGAGGGCGTGTCCGAGAGGCAAGATCTGCTTCCTGCTGGGCCGTCCTACACCGACGAGGGACCCTCCCGGCTTGGTCGCCTGAATGACAAATATTGAACGGTGTCCGTCAATACGTGGAAGAAAAGATATGATCTTGGCTCAAGATATGTGGGTACAAGGCTAAACATTGCAAAAATATGCATTCAGTTTAAGTATAGAGTCTGTTTCATTAGTTTAAAGTATGGACTAGTATTATATATAAATCGTAGCATTTGGCTGACCGCAGACGTTAGTAATATTAATTTGTTCTTGCCATGACAGTTTCAAACATGTTCCTCTTTGTTTAAGCCATTTTGCTTGGAGTTATGTTATTTCATTCAGGTGAAGTATAACGTACATGAATACCCAGCTCGAAGCTGTAATCTGAGCTGCTACATTCTATGGTCACTTCCGGCTGCCCTCCAAGAACAGTCTCGATCTGGTTTGCAACATCCTCAGTTTCCCGCCCTTTCACGTTAATCACGTGGTCGGCGCCGAACGATTTCGCTTCGCTTAACCGGAAATCGATTATATCTGCCAAAGCAATAACAGCTGAATAATATTGCTTTGCAAAATAAAGTTTTCATAACTATTTATTTCATTTACTTATCTACATTAACGAAAGTTAAGTGTCCGTCAATCTGTATTGTGATCGTTGCATACTTGTCGAATTTAATTACAAGTGATATTTGATATCTATTATATATATCTTTTCTAAGTGATGCAGTTAACTTCAAACAATGACTTGAAATAATTGTCCCTTGAATCCCCTGTACATTAGATATGGGTGACTCGTTCATTTTTGTAATTAGTATGATCGTATAAAATGTCTATTCACAAATATTTACCAATATGTAAAGACGCTAACATTGATAATGGATATATCCTTATGCTGTTCGCGAAAGTATGCCATTATCACATCACGGTGCTTCGTATTGAAGCCTGCAAGCCTCGGCTTGAACCAGCGGAGCAAGAACAAGAATGTAGACTATCAAGACCCACATAAACGTTGTCAATAGAATATTTTTTTCTTGTTGATGAACATAAGTGTTGGTTAAAATATTAATTTTTGAATTTTAAAAAAAAAAACACTTAATTTTTGAAAAAAAGAATATAAAAAATCGCTTGTAAGTATGCATTGAACGATGATTTAACTCTTGTTCTTATCAGTTGTGTATACAACATCAAAAACTCGAAATATTTGTAACTGAACACATAACATATGATAAATTCAACTGAAGTGTGTACTTTCTTTTGCCTGTCACTTTACATGTAGTTCCGTTATCCGTAAGCAGGTTATGCTGCTGAACTCTTGCTGGATCTTAACTTAAAACTCCTTGAACGGATATATAAGATGCGTTTATGAGATGCACGTGCATTATCAATGCCTTCAATAACATACCTGTCACAACAACCTGCGTGGCACCGCTAGCCTTTGCAGCCATCAGGCACAATATCCCAACGGGACCTGGTGAAATAAAGATGAATAGAAGATAGCACTCATGAAAAACATTCAATGTTCAAGTTTTACTTAAATATTGACCTACTTCCATAATGTGTGTATTTTCTTTCCGATTTTGAATCTAAAAAAATCAATTCAAGTATTTGGAAGAGTAATTGTTTATCTCCGCTTGGGCAGTATTGCAGCCATTAACTGTAAAACGTCGTTATTGAAGTGATTATATAGTGGATATTGTTGTCCATTACGATGCTGATGTTACGCTGAGGTGGTGATATAAGTCATGAACCCTGGTCTAGAAGTAGCTTGTCCCTTGGAATGTCTCGGTAATAACGAGAGTCAGCACCACCTCCTGATCTGAGCCCTCTTGTGACTGTCTTGGATCAACTGTCCAACTTTCAAGTGTAAAAAGCTCCCCAATTACCGAGTATCCACCAAAAGCGTTTGATATGATAATCAAGGGAATACCTTTTGGTTCCTTCTCGGCTGTGGTAGGAAAGAAGCATGGATACATCAATACCGGAGTTCTTGCAAACCCCTTGAGAACAAGTCTACCAATAGAGGTTACTCAAGTTCTCGAGCGTGATCTAGTTGATGGTAATAGCTTTCTAAATGCACCCCTAGCACAGGTGATGATATGTAATACAGCTTTACACTAATGATTTATCGTTTGTCGTATTGTAGTCAATATCACCGGTTACTGATCATTAGTTATAGAACAACATCAACATTACCTGCTCCAGTGATGAGCACATTGGTACCCAGAGTTACCTCCCCTCGTCTGCACGCGTATATGGCTACACTGAGCGGCTCCACCAGCGCACCTTCATCTAGAGACAGGGTGTCTGGCAGTCTGGAAATGGTTAGTACTCAAGTTCTTATATTGGGATTTGATGGTAAGCTTTGCTGTGAAAGTACACTACTCAAAAGAAGCTAAGGAACACTCAAGTAGTAATTTCATATGCGCTAATTTTATATGTCAGCAGCTCAAAGAGAAGTGTTTTGTTGAAGTACCCACATGCATCCTGCAATAGAGCTACTTAAATTTAAACTTTCAATATTTTTTTGAAATTTTGATTCCATTTTGAAATTTGTGTATCTAAGTATTTTAATCTCATTTTATTTTCAGAAAAATGTCTTTATCAACTTATTTCTTGGTAGCGACATCATTTCCAAAGCTATAAAGTCACCAAAGACAAGACCGCAATGTTTTGAATTGAGCAATCTGACATCCTGTGACTTTCATTTCTACCCCTGCCTTGTTTCTGACATCTAAGCGAAATACAGAAACTGCGTCACGAGCATTATTTGAATCCAATATGTCAGTTAGATAGTGTTTTTTTCCCTAGATATGCTTTTACCATGCGCTGAAATGTTAAGTTTAAAGGGGACTCTTTACAGATGTTGAAAGCATGAGAAAAGCATTGTTGCACGGGCAGCACGAGAAAAGCATTGTGGCAGTTCTTTTTCCATTGGTTGATTTCCGCGCATGCGCGACACGGACCAGGTGGGTTAGTAGCTAGATGTAACGTAAGGACTTAGGGGACGATAACATTACAGCTAGTTTTAACTAGATTGCAATCGGTGGGATACAGCAGGTAATTTTGAAAATAAGTAACGCAAGATTATTTAATCAATCACTGTTTACTTGAAGCAGAAGTCTTCGGCATGCGCATAGTATCTTCGGATGTTTCCGTCATCAGGGGGCGTGGCACAGAAGACCATATTTGGACATAAATTGTACCGTCCGGACTTGCACTGATCACAAATTCGATCTGGCGTCCCTGGCTCAATCGCAACTCGGTCACCTTAAGTTTTAAGATATGATTATTAAATTCAAGCATTAAAAAGGATGGTCCTTAAACCTATAATTTACAGAGAAACTGGTACGTGCCTCGATTGTTCACTTTATGAATGATATTGCCATTGTAGATTTCTTCGTTATGATAACGTTTAACTAATTATAATACATAAGGCAAAGAATAGAGTGGATGAAGTCAGCTTTGTTACTCATTGATTAACTATTGTGCTAAAATACAATCAGTCATTGATATGCAAACGATATATGGACCGTGAATACCCTATATTTATTGACTAACGTGTATTGATTTTTCTCCGTTCAGTGTCATGAACATTCATTCTTCGTGTAATAATGCAGAGGAATATATGGATGTATGAATCTGTGTCGAAACGTCGCATACAATGAACAAATAAGTTGTCATCCATGTATTCCTCTGCATTATTGTCATTCCAACTTCTAAAATGCCTCTCAAAGAAGTTCTTCGTGTAATAGTTAATCACAATAAACATTTCTTGGAAGATCAAGAACCTAAAAGACATGTCATATATTGACCAGATAGCTAATTCAAAGAAAGGGGTTACCATATCGTGATTGGGTAGCTACTTCATGGAATCAAAAGGTCACCAAGATGAAAGTACAAAACTAGAGTATTGTTTAAACTTTGTTGAGGGAAGAAGCTGAAGTGTGGATTACGTACCTGTTTTGAGAGTGTTGACCTTGGTACCGACCTTGACAACAGTGCCACTGCCCTCGTGACCGCAGATCATGGGCGCTCTGAGTCGGAACCTGTTAGACCCGCCCTTCTTCCAGTACATGATGTCAGACCCACAGATCCCTACAGACCCCATCTTCAGCAGCACCTCTGGGACAGAACGGCGTATAGGGAATTACTCGCGTTTATACATTTATATATACACGGTCTAGAAAGGCCTAGTAGAGGGTCGCGTCAGCCCACTTATCGAATTGACCAATCAGAACTCATACCAAGCCACAATAGTCAGCCTTCGTACGTATAACGATGGAGGGTCATAGGTCGCAGAAAGGTCGGCTGACGCGACCCTTAACTAGGCCTTGCTAGACTCAGTATAGTAGTGAAAAGGATAATATTGAGGCTAGGTTTACTTAGACTTATATATACATATGGAAAAACATTAAACACCTCAAAAATTAAAAAAGAGTAAATGGTGCTATTAGAGAGTAACGGTTCTTTGATTGATTGCATCACTCTTGTCATGAAGATGTAGATTTTGTGAATAATTTCTGCAAAGAAAGATAAATCAGTGACATTTTAAGAAAAGTTGACTGAAATTGTAATGCTACTCATTTTTTTTATAAAAATAAGTAATGTTCTTGTGTCGTAACTACGTAATAAAACAACATCTGTGATACCAACTTGACTTTCAAACGTCAAACCATCACTTAACTTACACAATAAGAATGTCACTGGTTGTTGAAAATGCATCCCTATTTTCACCAATTATTGTCAATAAATGACAAAAAGGCTATAATCATACGATATTTTTATTTGATTATTTTGAGTTCAATCCCTTAATCCATTAAGGAAGTAATTGGTCGTTGAAATGACATCCGCATTTGCCACAGTTATTGTCCATTAATGACAGATAGGCAGAATTACTTTATTTAGGAATAAATTTAGATTTTTTTTAGTTCAGCCAGTCAAGTAAACACTTCTCCTTGATATGGAATGGTCATTGTAGTTAACTCGTACTTAATTAAGTTTTTAAACCTTCTTTATTGAATTTGTTTTTCCAGCATTTCGAATTTTAAACGTTCACAGTGGTGTTGCTTGTGACTAAAGACTAAAAGACAGATACTAACGTTTGACCAGTTGGTTTCCAAGAATGACAATTTTCACATTACTACAAACAATATTCAGTTTTACTTCTCAGGTTAATGTAACATGATTTTAGACATAAAGATATCAAAATTATGTAAATGGGAACATCCAAAAGATTTGGATCGTTATATGAATTTTCTTTCCCTAAAATGACAAATTGTGTTTCTATCACATCATACGACTATTTTTCTTTAAAAGACAGTCTTCTTTCATATCAGGCAATTTTTGCTGCTGCTGGTCGCGTAACGTTTTTCTATAGGTATGTATATGATATACCTGAGATCATAGACATATATGTTCAGATAAGCCCTCTTGGTATCCCTTATGAGAGTCTAAATGAATAACCATTGCAAGGTTAAAGACCGACGAAAGTTTTCATTAAGCATTACAAAAATAATCCATTAATCCTTTTGATTTTCATAAAACGTTTTCTCCACTTGTTGATCTACTTCATGGAATGTTAAGAGAAGAACGGGATAAACAAACATGTGAATGATTTGAGATGTGATGCCACCTGACAGTTTTATTGTTTATTTTATTAAGTCGGCAGTTCATGGGATAGTAGCGAGAAAACGCTGAAGACGCTTTTGTATAAAATAAGTAAAACGACTGCTTCACGAACCATTTTCTTGAGGTTCTGGAACTGGCACCTCCTCCTTGAAACAGAAACAATTCAAAGCTGCAGCACATTCATATCGCTCAGAAAGACTACCTTACATTATGGATATTATATTAGATGGAAGGAGAGTACAACATGTAGTATCCAGAAATGGTACAAAAAGACATAGGTTAAAAGAAAGACTGGCACAAAGAGAGACAACACAAACCCAAGATACAGACACTGAGACGGACAAATTTACCAAGAGACATACAGACAGATACACAGACTCACGACACAGACTCACGACACAAAACCAAGATATAGACATAAAGAAGGACAAAACTGACCAAGGAGACATACAGACAGATACACAGACTCACGACACTGACCCAAGATACAGGCATAGAGACGGACAAGACTGACCCAGGAGACATACAGACAGATACACAGACTCACGACACTGACCCAAGATACAGGCATAGAGACGGACAAGACTGACCCAGGAGACATACAGACAGATACACAGACTCACGACACAGACCCAAGATACAGGCATAGAGACGGACAAGACTGACCAAGGAGACATACAGACAGATACACAGACTCACGACACAGAACCAAGAGACAGACATAGAGACGGACAAGACTGACCCAGGAGACATACAAACAGATACACAGACTCACGACACAGAACCAAGAGACAGACATAGAGACGGACAAGACTGACCCAGGAGACATACAGACAGATACACAGACTCACGACACAGAACCAAGAGACAGACATAGAGACGGACAAGACTGACCCAGGAGACATACAGACAGATACACAGACTCACGACACAGACCCAAGATACAGGCATAGAGACGGACAAGACTGACCAAGGAGACATACAGACAGATACACAGACTCACGACACAGAACCAAGATACAGGCATAGAGACGGACAAGACTGACCCAGGAGACATACAAACAGATACACAGACTCACGACACAGAACCAAGAGACAGACATAGAGACGGACAAGACTGACCCAGGAGACATACAGACAGATACACAGACTCACGACACAGAACCAAGAGACAGACATAGAGACGGACAAGACTGACCCAGGAGACATACAGACAGATACACAGACTCACGACACAGAACCAAGAGACAGACATAGAGACGGACAAGACTGACCAAGGAGACATACAGACAGATACACAGACTCACGACACTGACCCAAGATACAGGCATAGAGACGGACAAGACTGACCCAGGAGACATACAGACAGATACACAGACTCACGACACAGAACCAAGATACAGGCATAGAGACGGACAAGACTGACCCAGGAGACATACAGACAGATACACAGACTCACGACACAGAACCAAGAGACAGACATAGAGACGGACAAGACTGACCCAAGAGATATACAGACAGATACACAGACTCACGACACAGAACCAAGAGACAGACACTGAGACGGACAAGACTGACCCAAGAGATATACAGACAGATACACAGACTCACGACACAGAACCAAGAGACAGACATTGAGACAGACAAGACTGACCCAGGAGACATACAGACAGATACACAGACTCACGACACAGAACCAAGAGACAGACACTGAGACGGACAAGACTGACCCAGGAGACATACAGACAGATACACAGACTCACGACACTGACCCAAGATACAGGCATAGAGACGGACAAGACTGACCCAAGAGACATACAAACAGATACACAGACTCACGACACAGAACCAAGAGACAGACATAGAGACGGACAAGACTGACCCAGGAGACATACAGACAGATACACAGACTCACGACACGCCCAAGATTGACACTAGAGAGACAGGTACGTATAATTATAAGATAAACAGACTCATGAAAGAGACACAGAAGAACAAGACAGACAGAATGCACAGACACAGATACGGCCTGTCATAAGAGCGGTATTTGAGACAGAGTCAAAAGGGAGGCCAACCGACGGACAAAATTCAACAACGGTGTTTGAGAAGTAGTCCTCGGCCTTAGAGATTCATAGTTAACCACCTACGAGGACAACATTTCAATGACCGATGACAGTTATAATTTCATACAACAATTCTTAAATACCTACAATTACCAAATCGTCGATAGCTCTGAGCACTGCAGCCTCGTTCTGTAGCGCCATGTCTGATGTGCAGGGAATGCTTATCACGTCGCGAACTGGGTCACAACAGGTGCGAGGAGACGGAGTCTAGGTCATAGCAGTGAATTCATATCATGTTCTTTATATGCATGATGTTGGTTCGCCCTGTCGCTCAAACAAAGGTCAAGCTAGCAATGTTTATTATGTGTGATAGTTGAAATAAGTTTACTGAAGTGTTGTTCGGTATCGTGTTGTCTTTAAAAACACTTCACCCACTCCTACAGTATTGGTTATCATGATTACTGCACAAGCATTGCATATCTATTGATACTTATGACGATCTGTGTTCATTTGGTGTGGTTTTCAGGATCATCAACAATAACATGTTTGTCCCAATTAGCCAAGTTGAACACAGGATTAAGCTTTTTTGGCCTTTTACGTCTTCTTCTAAACCGTGTTCACAAGGTACGGTGGCCGAGTGGTTAAGCTGCTGGTACCGTCAATGCTAGCGTTGCTATGGACTCTATCCCGCAATATACTTGATCCGAAATGTACATACATATAATAATATTTTTGAAGAGGACAATAATACAAACTATGTAAAAGTTTTAAACTACATGTGGTTCAACAGTAAGCGCACATAAAATATCTAATAACGGGAAGCCAAGACGAAAGAAATAAAAAAAACATGCATCCTTCTGAGCTGAGGTGAGTTGACGTGGGGTTTATCGCCGTTTACAGGGGCATTTCACTTATATATATATCACGGCTGATAGTCAATCTAGTTAAAACTAGCTGTAATGTTATCGTCCCCTAAGTCCCTAACGTAAGGACGTAGTATTAGGGGACGATAACATTACAGCTAGTTTTAACAAGATTGGCCTATATCAGTGCCTTGTGTAGGGTCTACAATCTTTCATTCAGTCTTCCTTTCCATGTAATTAAATCATTGGCCTATAATTTATTTTTTAAATCTACTGAATTATATCGCATTGACTTTCAACAGCTTTATCTTGATCCATACAGCTTAAATAGAACCTGAAACCTTTGGGTATGAAGCAGAAGATAATAATTTCACCACAAACATCAGAAGAATGAAGGGGGCGGGATAGCGCAGTGGTTAGCGCTTCGGATCAGGGGATGAAGTTATATATATATATCATGTATTGTTAGACAGTCTGGTTTTCAGTTTTTTCATACTCAGTGAAAGAAAGTAATCCTTATTATTTGTGAATAGTAGGCCTATAATATGGACCGTACGTAGTCTATCGAAGTTCAAGATGTAGAAAGATCGCTTAATCTGGACCTGTCTGCTGCGCATTTATTTGGTGAGAAAACATGAATTAACCTACATCATGACTCAACCAAACTCAACCAAACCACTAGACGGCCTCCCACACCCGAGTTTTGGGGTCGGTATGCAACCTGGTCCCCTGGCCTCGTTCCGCGCGCTTACTGTAGCGCACACGGAACGAGGCCAGGGAACCAGGTTGGGTCGGTAAGCAGCTTAACTCAACCATGAAAATACTGAAGTTACAAGTATCGTATATCTTTAAAAATAAAAGCATGGCAGTTGTTGATAACAAACACACGTGTAGCAAACCAAAAGCACAAGTAGGTAAGAAAGCGAAACACTGATGTATATACATTTGTACACCGGCTGATCACAACCTCAAGTGGATGCAAATAGCTGACCTGCCGTCTGTGGAGCATCCAGTCTCAGGGTACAAACGTTACGCTAACTCAACTAATCTGATGAGTGGAGTTAGCGTAACGTTCGTACCCTGAGACAGGATGTCTGTGGTGCTATATATGCCTTGTGGCATGCTAAGACCACTCTGAATGCCAACATCGTTTGAAATCTTTCTGGACGTCAATCTGTCAAACATAATTGTTTTTCATACCTAGCCTAAATAGCAAATATTACCTTAATACATCTTAGATAGCTGTATTATGAACAATCGATGATAAAATATCCCCATTTATTACCCATATGGTTGGAAAAAAGTGGTGACTTTTGCATAGCAACGATTGTTGTAGCGCGAGTTCCCGTATTTTTTCGCCTGTGACGTCATAACACCATTGTTTTACGAAACTCGTGCAAATTTGTGTATAACGCTCGCTCTTGCTCGGGTAATACAAAAATTCTCACTCATTTCGTAAAAGTCATATGACACCTTTCCTCGGGTAATAATTTCTATGTATTGTCATAATGTGTTCATTGTGTTGCATATCGATACACTGATATTGCATAGTTGAGGATGCTAACATCAAAACCACTGGCGAATTGTTTCAGCACAAGCCCTTGTACCACACGGTCCAGTTCTGACCTTGACTAGGTGAGCATCATGTTTGTGCACGGAACAGGATACACATCCCATCTTCCACGTATAGAACCCTCAGAATTGTTACCAATGGCTCGCTCCTATGTAGAACTTTGTAGATATGTAATATTGCTGAGGGTGTGCATGAAATAGGATACACATCCCATCTTCCACGTATAGAACCCTCAAAATTTTTACCAATGGCTTGCTTATACCGAAAACTTTGTTAATATAAAAAATAACATGAGTATAAAATAAGTATAAGAGTTATATGCAGGCCTGAAGGACATGGTTGCAAAGTCTGTAGTTGACTTGCTGTATCCTAATTAAAAATAGTAGTCGGATTGAGAACCGACATCTGGAAAATAATGATTCCATTGGACGAGTTTTAATTCGTTGCTGCACCACTTGGATAATCCAAATCAGTCCAGGTATGTTTAAAGGAGTTGAATACTCCTGATTTCTGTTACAATAAGAAAGGACACCAAGGAACTTTCTAACCGAGCTATAGATAGCAGTTACAGCATGCTTGCCAGTCTAAGTAAACCTAGCCTCAATATTATCCGTTTCACTTCTATACCAAGTCTAAAAAGGCCCGGTAGAGGGTCACGTCAGCCCACGTATCGAATTGACCAATCAGAACTCGGCTTACCAAGCCACAATAGTCTGCCTTTGCACGTATAACGTTGGAGGGTCATAGGTCGCAGAAAGGTCGGCTGACGCAACCCTCTACTGGGCCTTTTTAGACTCAGTATAGGAGTGCAACGGATAATATTGAGGCTCGGTTTACTTAGTCTGCATGCTTGCCTACATAACAACTGTCTCATGTCATCCTATAGCCATAGACCATCTGCATCTTGATCAAGTGAGCTGAACAAGACAATGAACTGTTACAAGTGTTTATTGAAATGCAATCTGAGTAAATACAATGATTTAAACTAAAATAAAATTGTATTGTAAATTAGTTAATCACACAAAGTATTGAAGACACTAACACAAGAATGAACATAGTGGTTGTATAACAATTAAACTCTACAAGTGATATGTACATTCAATGTACTGCATATCAGAGGTGATCTTCATCACTTGAACATCATGTGAACAGTGCAGTGTTGATGAACATCACATGAACTCTGCAGAGGTGATGAACATCACATGAACTCTGCAGAGATGAACATCACATGAACTTTGCAGAGGTGATGAACATCACATGAATTTTGCAGAGGTGATGAATGAACTTTGCAGGGGTGATGTTCATCACGTGAACTGAACACTGCAGATGTAATGAACATCACATGATCTGTGCACATTGTACGTGAGAACATCAATGGTGCGCGTCACATGAAATATACATGTGCTGATTACGCTAAAACAGACCTACAACATCAGATCTAAGAAGGCAATGTTCGAAGGCAGATATATATGATGCAAATCTAAATTTCCCTACCCCATCAAAATGAAACTGAATCAAATCATTAAATTTCATATCAAATTTAACTCGCCTAATTGCTATTTTGAAAATATTGTTCTACAATATGAAGCAGTAATTACTACAATAATATCATTAAGTATATGACTGGCCAGTTTAAGTCTTCAGTTCAACTAGAGGAACACAACCCAGGCTGTCCAGGACATTGACAAAGCTGGTAAAAAGTAGATATTAAAGCAGAATGTCATGATATGAAAACTTTATTTCTAAAAACATAAAACTGATGAAACGTAGAAAACAAAATAAAAGAATGTGTCACTGATAATAAAACGAAAATTTATAATTGCAAAATTTAAAAAAAATCAGTAACCAAATCAAATCATTGGCAACCATTATAAAAGCTTGGCAACATTCATCAGTGGGAAACCTGCATGATTATGTCTTATACAATTTAGGGACGGATTAAAATAATCGATAAAATGACAATACCAGTTAAGTATAAAATGGTCCCAAAAATGTCGCCTCACAGAAGGCTTCAAAGACTGGATTCAGTGCTCTACATCAAACAATGCTTCATGTTTCTTTCCAGTGATTCTTTCACGGTTTGAGTTTTGCCTTAGAATATTTGCATGAACATAACTCTGACTTCTGTCTATTCCTTGAAATTACATTAAAACATCCCTTCAAGCTTTAGATGCAGAATATCGAGGTACAGTTCTGATCGTGGAATGTTACATAAAATGATAACCCTTCAATATCATAAAACACTTTCAATATCGTAAAACACTTTCAATATCATAAAACACTTTCAAAATTGGAAATCACTTTCAATATTGTAAAACACTTTCAATATTGGAAATCACTTTCAATATTGTAAAACACTTTCAATATCGTAAAACACTTTCAATATCGTAAAACACTTTCAATATTGTAGAATGCTTGAGCAGAGGAACAAAATCACCGATGTGAAGAGTAATCCCATTTAATTTGAGGCAAAACCAATATCAGATTAAATTGAATTGGTTTTGAGATTCATGTTGGTTGATCTAGTATATTATCACTGAAGTATCACATGTGAGGTTTATGAATACCTTTGAACATTTCAAAATCATCTTTGGGCACAAGTTGAGACGTTGAGAATATATGCTGCCGACGGATTTCAGTTGAAGGTAATTAGAAAGATGGAATTTTGAACATACAAAGTAAACAAAAGTAACCCCATATATAGGCTATCATAAACAAATTATTTGTTATAAGTTATACAGGTTGTATTACAATTCTAAAATATGTAAATAAATATAATGTTAAGGAGGGATTTACACACAAAAAGTTCTTCACAAAAGTCTCTCTGTTAAAAAAACTTCATCTGAGCAAAAATAGTCAATTTGTATTGTTGCAATATTTCAGGAAATATTTAAATTTGAAATTATTTGAATATATCTAAATTTGTTATTTGGCTTAAAAAATTCAAATGTATTTTTAAAAAAATCTAAATTATAATGAATATACATTAAAAAAAATTGTGAAGTTGATAAAGTGCAATCAATGAGTTTTAAGTGTAACATTATAAATAAAAGAATGAACATTATGCTTAATTAAATTGCATTACAACATAAATAAAGATTAACAACTCACAACCTATTTACATATAATGATTAAAATATTAAAGCCGAACTTCAACACAGTAGTAACAACATTGTTCATGGAAAATATTTATCTAAAAAACTGTAAAAATATATTTCTGGCGAATCAGAAAATCAAATTCATGGAAATATACGAACACTTAAACTCATCTAGCGAACTGTCCTCATTAGTTTGATTGTCCTTCATTCATTAAAGAGCGATGGTAACTTTGTCACTTTTGAAATTTCTAATTTCTGTTAAGTCAAATTATCCTAAATCTCGTTAAAAAATTTAGAACAAAGTATTTTTTGTCATGGTTTAACAGCTCCTCAACCCTCTAGGAATAACAATAATGGTCATAAAATCTTCATAATATTATGTCAGACGGTCATTTAAATGTCGTAATGACTTAAAAATTTGCAAATCAACTGAACGACTGAACTACACCAATGAACTCCAAAGAGACGTTTCAACAAATGTAGAAGGTATAAAGTTCATCGGCCAGTTAACCATGAAATTTAAAGTTACCCTGCTTTTGACGTTTAAAATTTGCAATTGTAAGTAACAATGTTAAAAGATTGAATCTAAAGAAGCTCGAAGGCTGGGATCCAAGTCAAGGTGGTTGACATGCTCTGTATGTGGTCGGTATGGGTTGATGCTCATCTCCGTCAAGATGGGTCCATACACTTAGTTCTTCTGTTTCTCGAAGTAGTTGAAGTCGATGAGGAACGTTGCGCCCAGGAGAATAGACTTAGGGAGGACGTCCATGTTGGGTGGAACTGGAATAATCAACAACAAATCAGATGGGGTGAGGTCAGTGTATGAAATAATTTTCTAAGATCATGAGGAAACCGGGCTAGAAAGTTTTCAAAGTTCCTAGCCCAAAAGAAAAATTACTAGCCCAATTAAGTAAAAAAATGCTTTCTGACATTCATTGTTTTAAAATCCAACACATATCTGCTCAAGAGGTCTTGGCATGTGATGAGGGTGATCGGAAACTGACACAAAATAGTAACTGAATTATTTACAAAATTGAATGAAAAGACGTCAAAATATTTTTGATATAACAATCCACACTAGCCAAACGGGCTATTATTTAATTTTTTCTACTAGCCCAGGCAAATTTCAACAAGCGTCGGGCTACCGGGCTAGTGGTCATTTCGGACACTGGGTGAACATCACTTTCAAAAGTTTTCCACTTATATCATGGCTGCTAGTATTACGGTCCAGGCATACCAAACAAAACTGCAGAAAAACATTGAAAAGTTCACATTAAAAATATTCCCTCAACACTGAACATTGATGTATGGCACAGTATGCAGTTATACATGTAGCTTTGTGTTACTGGGCCTCATACTCTTCATACAGAAATGAGGAACTGATTGATTGAGAGAGTTTGTACTCACAGACGAGACTGAAGTTGTTGACGCCCCCGAAGATCTCGGCACATCCGCCCCAGTGTTTGAGGATCTGTCCGATCTCCTGCCCCTCGTCCCCTTCCAGCACCTGGGTCAACATCATACGGGTCAACATGACATACCTCGACATCATACGGGTCAATATGACATACCTCAACATCATACGGGTCAACATGACATACCTCAACATCATACGGGTCAATATGACATACCTCAACATCATACGGGTCAACATGACATACCTCGACATCATACGGGTCATTATGACATACCTCAATATAATACGGGTCAACATGACATACCTCGATATCATACGGGTCAACATGACATACCTCGATATCATACGGGTCAACATGAAATAAGCAGGAAAACCCTTCCATTTTTATAATAATCAGGCAGCCGCATGACAAAACCCCCAAAACTGGTGACAAAATGGCTTTAACTGTCCCTATAGGATCACACAGTGGAGACATTGACATATCTTTTGTTTTTGCACAAAGTGATCGGCAATATTAATAAAGCCAGTAATCTTACCCTGAAGACAACATCAGTACAGCACTTGCAGTAGCAGCAGTCGCCGACGATGGTGAACATGTGGGTCATGTTGGCGTCATACACTCGGTACTTGGGCACGAAGGCAGTCCACCTGCAATACAACAGCGTAGTCAACACAAGTTCTACAATCGGCAACAATGTAATAATAATCATCATCATATATTTCTACCAAGAGCAGGTTGAGACCCAGCATTTCTTATAGCTCAGTGTCCCTAAACATCACAGAGGAATGGTAAATATCAATTTTACAATTGCAAAGGGTCTCATATCCTCAGGATAGGGCAAAATGGCATCCCATTGGCTCATCAAGAACAACACTGCAACCTCTTCCACAGCATAAACTAATACATACTACTTTCCAAGTAGGAATTCCTTGGGATCTTGTCAACCTTTCTGACTGGTGACCTTTAAATTTATGCTGACAAAGTGTCCCAACTCTTCAGAAACTAAAAAAGGTTACTCTGTAGTTGGATTTCAAAGAACCAAGACTGAAGTCATCCACTCAGGACTGAAGCCATGTCTATCATTAAAGACTGCAGCCCTGAAGTGATCTCCTACAGACATGTGATAGTCTCCGTTGTACTCACGCCTCCTTGACGTATCCGATGGGCATGCCAGGGGGAGACTGGATCTCCATCTCCTGCAGATAGCAGCACCAGCACAGACTGCCCCGGCACCGGAACGGTCGGTGCAGCTGGATCAGGTGCTGGCCCTGGTTGTCTGTGATGTTCATCTGGAACTCTCGCGCCGGACCGCACATCTGTCTCATGCAGCAGTCCGTGTCTGGGGGGAGAGATTAGCATTAGGCATGTAGCTCAGTTGGTGGAGTGTCTGGAGAGGGGGGAGGAGAGATTGGCACTAGGCATGTAGCTCAGTAGGTAGAGAGTCTGCTCATCGCGGGGCGGGGTTAGATTCCTGGCCATGATTTACAATAAGCAACTAAAAGACACAAGAAAATTGCTTGCTTGATTGAGAATCACACTAAAAATTAAAAGGAAAGAATTCTCTTGAACAGGCGCTGAAGGATGGATGTCAGGGCCACAAGATAACCATTAATTTTCAAAAAGTTTGTAAGGATAATAAAGAATCTTTATCTAAATCATTATTATTTTTATACACAATTCACAAAGTAATGAAACAATTTGTTGAAATGGTTGAAAAGATTACAACAGAATTGAGAATGTTTGAAAGGATGACTGAGATGATGTGCAACAGTTTTATCAGACCTTGATGAGATTCAAGTAATGAACTTGACGCCGATTATTATTGAGATCTACAGGGGTCATGGTGAAGAGGTCAAGGTGAAGGTCAGATGTACTCACCTTCCTTAGCATACATGAACTGCTGGTCAGCAGGGTTGCAGATGGAGTACTTGTTGTTCTTCTCCCATCCCACAACAACTGCAACAACAAAACAACATCCCTCAAATACATGTATATAATAATAGAGGCAGAGAGCTTTGTTAACATGGACACATGGAGGATTGTTTCAGGCGGAAAGTTAAGGCCTAAAGGGGTTCAAGTTTGTCTTTTCTGACCACAATCATGGACCTGTAAAGTATCCTGTTTCTCCAAATTTTAAGGGACATCATGCAAAACCCCCAGGACCTCCTCAAGGAACTACACTGCACATGATACATTACAGATTTCAGGTTTATGTATGATTTTGAAAGACAATGCACAACTTATTCAATATAGAGAGAGTGCTAAAAGGGCAGTAACAGCTTTTTTAGGGTTATAGGGTCCCCTAATGTTACAAAATGTTGGGAAAGAAAGTTTCAAAATAGCATGGAGTCCTTTGATGATCATTTTAATAACTTTCGGTTAAACAAAGCCATTGCAAATGATTATCGACATTCACATTGACAAACAGATTTTTCTCAATGGTACTATTTGATGATTTATGCTCCGACTACATACTGAGGAAAGAGATATTTGACCCTATGAGGATAAAACATTTCACATTAGGGCTGTAACGATTCACCGATACCTACGATACAGTCGTAGCTTAGGAAATCGTGATTATTGTATCGTGAGCTTCCTGTATCGTGATACACTAAAAAAAGATTTCACTTACTTTAAAATGAAAAGTTAACTAAGTGAACACTATAAAACCAGCTAGTGTTGTGCAGTAACTGTTACTACAGTAAGCATTAGGGAATCTGATTCATAAATAACTGTTTTTGAAGGAAAAAAACAACGTTTTAATATTCGATTTTCGATCATCTTGTAACACAAAATTTCCACCATCTTGAATAGTTCACAAGATATGCACTAAGTTATACTTTAAACAATGTATCGTGATACATACTGTATCGCCTGTCTGTATCGTGATACATATCGAATCGTGAGATTTCCCATGATACTCAGCCCTATTCACATAAACCATTATTTATTTTGAGAAAATTAAAAAAAATTGTAATTTCAGGTGAAATGTAAAACATTTGAAATAAACTATTACAGTCGAACTCGGATATAACGAACTCCAGGGGACCAAAGAATTTATTTTGCTATATCCGTGTTCGCTACATCCGTGTTCTACTGTATATCGTAAGGGAGATTTGAAGAAATAATTTTCCACAAAATGTGTAAATGCCCTGTGTTATTTCAGGTGAACTGTGTATCAGTGATAAGAGTACATAACATTAGTACTGCCAGTAATAGGGCTTAGACTGCACTGTATTGCCAAAGCTATTGTCAACTGTGCAATTGTTATGAACAACCCAACCGTGACTGACAGTCACGAAACATAGCCTACAAAGCTGAATGCAGGCAGGGTATTTTCCATTTCAAGCTTCAATTTCTGTTCAGGGTGGTTACAAGCTGAAGAACTGTTTGAACACGACCACTATCTTTTATTCTCCTAGTAATTCAGGAAATGTTCTCCTTGAAATGACATTTCCTTTAAACAAATATCCTTTGGAGCCTTTTTGTACCACAGCTTTCACGGTAATTTACTACAATGCTGTATATATATAAAGTATGAGATTTGACCAAGTTTTCCTGCTTGGTAGTTAACTGTTGTTGGTTTCAGATTCTAGTCTGCTTCAATCTATTCAACAAAACAATTCAAACAAGTTATCAATTCTGTTGAGTTGTTGAATCCATTTTGAATTTAAACACTGATTCTATGGCATCTTCACAACCTCACGGGCGAAACGAAAAAGTTTCTAAACTTTCCCATTCCTCCCTTGACATCTTTGGCCGTAATTTCTGTGCTAGCATTTCAACCCGCTGCACGGAAGTAGAATAGTCCAATCAGGAGACAGCATGTTAAATGAACCGATTTGAAAAAATACTTTTGTATGAGTTTTACAAGGGAGAGAAACACTTTATTTGAGTGATACATTAATGTTTGTCTTCTCTGCATTCTCGGTGCTCATCAAAAACATGAAAACAACCATGCGGACTGAAGTTAAAAATTTAATTTCACTCGGATAGTTTTCAAAAAGATCGTCTATTAGTATTTTGAATTTGTTCCGAATGTAAACAGCAATTACATTGGCTATTGTTGAAAGAGCTGATAAGGGGCGTAACTCGTTATCACGATAGCCTGCAGGCCTAGAAATTAACCTGAAAAGCTTGATAGTCAGCAGGGCTAGTAGTTCATAATCTTTACAAGCCCTGCAAACAATCTACTAGCCCAGAAAGTTTCATAATTTTAGCATTTTTAATGAACAACATTCACATCAAATGCATTTATTTTGAACATCACACTGTATTCTGGATACGTTGAATATTTCTGCTCTCGTCATCACTTCCGAAGTGATAACTCTTAATAATATTTAGAGAATCTGGTTCCATTTCCGATCATGGAAGCGAGTGAAGTCACATCTTCCCAAATCTAACAATACGTGAAGGTTGCATATGCAAATTTTTAATCAACATTTTAATTTTTAATAGATATTTTTAAACTTCTCTTTTTATATTTTCATTAAGAACAGCAAAACAAAAGTATATTTATTTCACAAGTTCAATATTGAAATGAAATCTATGATTGTGCATGTTGCTTCCGGTCTTAACATCGACTCGCTAACTCGCTGGACTGACAGATACTCATACTTGACCTCTAGAATTTTTTCATCTGAACCATATATTCTTGGTATACTAGGCCGACAAAAAAATTTTAAGTAGCCAGACGGGCTAGCATTATTTAACTTTTGTTAGCCCGGCAACTATTTCACTAGCCCCGGGCTAACGGGCTAGTGTTAATTTCTAGCCCTGCCTAATAGGTGTCGCTGCTCCGGATCACCAGTTTTCTACCTTGTGATGGCAAGGTCTAAACGAGGAGTTGCTCGATACGTTTCACCTTGCCGTGGGAAGATGATTCTATGGTTGATTAGTACAGTAAGAATATAGACGAATATTCAGTCTCAGAAGTTGGTTTTTTTTCAATTATCAATGGACAATAGATGGTTTTTTTAAACAGAACATGTATTAATTATAGGTTAATGTCCGAGTAACTCTCCATTCCTTAAAAATAATGGAGCCGAGGGCCCCAGGGCCCGAGGCTCATTATTTTTAAGGAATGGAGAGTTACAAGGATATTAACTGCCTTAAATTACACTCAACTTAATACCTTTTCAAAAACATAACTTGAAATATTAAAAAAATTGAAATTTGAAGTGAAAAACTTGATGTAAAATACAACGCTCCATAATGGGATTACTGAAAAATAATGGAGTGAGAGAACAATAGGATGACGTCACAAGTGTAATTTAATACTGTATTATGACAAAATGGAGCCCAGAAGATTCTTTAAGTTCAGAGCTGAGCGATCTAGACTTGCTATATATTAGTAGACTTGGTTGGTCGTCAATTGAATATTCTTGCTTTAGGGTCTGGATGACAGACTTACAATATTGCAAATGAATATTTGCAGCAAAGTCCCAAACCTACATGATTACACTCCAACCTAGAGATTGTCTGACAGCTATTCATAGTATTTACATGGCCCGTGCTCCATTCTACAGGGAATGGGGCAGAACCTGTCATTATTCATGTCCTGTGTCCATATACAGTTTTCTACTGGAGAGTCTAGGCTAATATTTACACACTGAGTCCCCGACAGCCAGTGGATAGTCCAACCAGTCAGATATACTGGTATGCAGACAACACATGATCGCTTATGCAAACCACCTACGGTTGTAATATTTATCCAGATATGAGTCCAAAAAAGATTCCTTTATTATTTGCTCAGGAGCTCAATACTTTATATTTTAAGCACTTGTGTAAGCCTATTGAATTTACCCTTGAGGTTTAAACTTTTCCCAAATGAAAACATGTTAAATGCATTAACCTACTTCAGGATCTGAATTCGTTAACATGTTTATTTACTACTCAAAAGAAGTTATGGGTCATTGCAATACTTCTTTCGCGTAGGAAGAAATAAATTACACTTCAAAAGCAGAAATTCTGTTAGGGTGAGGTGATTTGAGGTTTGACGACGCTTAGCGCTTTGTTGTGTATTTCACTTACATCAAGGCTACTAGTAATATTGCAGGGAGAAAGCTGAAGGATTAGCTAGAACTTGCAAACCATTGGGTGTTTCTACGAAGCATTGAACCCTAGTCACTGTCTGTCATCCAGGCCCTAAAGCAAAGATATTCAATTGACGACCAACCAAGTCTACATAAGTATAGCAAGTCTAGATCACTCGGCTTTAGGGGATCCATTTTGTGATAATACATGAATCGTTAAAAAACATTGTCAATATTGAAAAGAAAATACTTCTGAGACTACAGTTAGTCTACATTGCACCCCAACTTTACTGAATGTAGAACAATTCCTTAGTGCAGACAAAGTTGCCAAGCACAAGTTCAATTCAATCCCAGGACCTGTTGATTTAGAGGCTAAAGGGCTTTATCATATGCTAAGCGGTGAGAGACTGAGTTTTCTCAGTTCTAGAAAAGTGTTCTTGCCACTGAGTGTGATATCACTTTTTCAAGTTAGTGAAAATATCACAAAGGGGATGATGTCACTTTTACAATCAACGCGACGTCATCAACGTCGCTAAGTTACGATCAAAAATGGTATGACGTCGCCAAAAAACTCTGGAGTCAAAGCCTTTTGGACATAAATTACCACATTTTCTACCACAGAGGCAAATAATAAACAGAATATCTTTTGTTTTGAGTGTGATACCACTTATCTGTCATCTCGTGACGGGGTAAAGCCTATATTTTCACTCGTGGCTGCGCCATTGCTTTATCCCATTTCTCTATCCTGTAAAGGCTTTAGTATCATGACAACAACAACTTTCTACACAGCACATGTCATATTGACAGTTGAGACAACAGTCTCCTGAGAAATCATTCAAATCACCAATGAAGCTTGGGTCAATGGGTCAAACGAAAACTGTTTGCATCGCCTAAATGCTAAGTGATCAGACCTTTATGAGGTGGTTATCATCAATATGTGCACTCACTGGGGATGTTGAATCATTATCACATATAAAAATTGATCATTCGTTCATTCAAAGTGACCTAGATAAGAAACAAATTACGTGGCTACTGTCCGATTCCACAAAACAATTTCACCTTTGGATTGAACTAATTTTCTAGCTGTGCTACATTCTTGCGTAAAACCCTACACGCTGGTTCTGATGATGTCAGGAAAAAATACATGTGGTTTCTAATCATTTGGGTACATGATTTTACACATTGATTTATTTTATGAAAATTAGATTGAGACATGAGTCAAAGAAAATAACACTGTCTAATCAAATTTAACCTCTTCGTAAAAAGCTTCGACTGATAGACACACTAAAATACCAGATATGATAACTTGGGCCCAATCTGTTTGTCTGCTATGTATGGAAAATTCTAAACACATTGTTTTTCCTAAACACACCTAACCAATCGCAAGGACGAAAGCATTAGGTATTGGTTGCAAGAGGCAATGAACCGGGTCCATTTGTTTCTACATGATCACCACTTCTAGCTTTGAAGAAGTTTGTGATTTGATCCAATAACTAGAAATTTTGTAAGCTGGTGTTTACTTCTCTGCAATTGGATTCGAAACTACCCCAATGAGAAAGTGTTCAATATGTGTTCAGGTGTTTAACATAAAATGTTCCAAGATCTTGAGTTATTATAGGCAATGAGGATTACTATAGTGAGTGAGTGAGTTAATGCTTAACGCAGCTTGAGCAATATTTCAGCCATTAGCGGCAGGTACATCCCATAATATGTATTTATACTGCATATGAATTTAGTCAAGACAGGTGTCTAATTCGTAATTGTTTATTACGGCAGGCAGTCATTTTTCAGGAAACTTTCTACAATTAAAGATTACTAGTAACGCCAAGTTAGTTAATATGATAGTTGTCAGTGAAGAATATTTTACCAAGAGGCCATTATCAGAAATCTCTGTGGTCAAATGTATGTTCAGCCTTTTTCAAATCAACCATGATCCAGGGAATAAAATTTTCAAAATATTAACTTCTATTTTTTGGAACAAGGTCAATTTTAATCAGATTAAATGTAGCAATCTAATATTATTAATTGACTATCGTAGCTTACATATATACATCAGTTATAATACAACAGGCCTACCTTTTCTTTTGTGGATTAAAGACACCTATATATTAGCTAAGCTTCATCAAAATCCAGAATGTTTGGCATAACAAGAAAACAAATCTCTTTGCTTCATATCACAATGTTTTTTATTTAAAGCGTGGTGCTCTAGCTGTCAAATATTCAAATTTTGAACTACTAAATTTTTACCTCTCTATCTTATTTGAAATTAGGTGTGAAATAATCATGTAAAAATCACCTATATCATTTATAACTGTAAACAACAGTTGGCCTACTCCTTATTTCGTTTCCTGAAAAAAATACCCTAATTAGGATTGTCCCTTGTTTAGTTAAATTATGCTAATCCATGACCTGCTCAAACAAAACTACAAACCTCACCTTACACTTACAGTTAGCAGAACACGGACATTAACTCTCTATCAGCTACCACAGTTCAGTTAGGTACAGAAATTGCACTGTTGCATAAATGGCTTCATTTGCAAAAGAACCATGTTGAGTCTTGACAGTCAAAGTTCTTGTCTTACCTTAAAAAACTTTAAATTGATATATGATAGATATAATGACATAGCCTATATTTCGATATAACATAATGTTGGCATCCATGTCTTGGAATGAGAATTTTGATCACCTGTCTTCCCACATTACAGAGAAAAAGACTGAAATAATTTAAACAATTAACAATGATATCAACTTTTCGAGTCCTCGAGTTCAAGAAAACAGAATCGAGTCTAGCTGGACCAGATTCAGCTCGAGATCATCATTGATGATTTTTTAAAAAAACATTAACTAATACGAACACAGCTATCAAACCATACTGATCTAGACACAATCAATTATTATCAAACTGGGCCTTTATTAGTAATTTAGTATTAGTAGCAAAAATGCAACGAACAACACTTGACAACAACGGGTACGCGCGCACCCGTATCAAAACTTCAAACGTACCTTCTAACATGTCCAAAATCTGATGGATTTGAATTCGATCCAGTCCCCCGAGATAAGCTAAACCTGGGGGTAATCCTTGGGGTAGCATGACAGCTGGGGGTGGTTGGGCTACCATTTGCATGGCCCCTTTTCCATCTTGACCGGGTTGAGTTACTACGGCTGCCATTTTCTTACAACTGTCTCTCGATCAAATCCACAGGTCGCCTCTGAAAACCGGAAGAGCCACACCTAACCTTGCGTTTGTGCGATCTGTTTTGTTCGACCGAGAACACGATTGCGCAAAAGGTAATGATTGCCCTGCGCAACCATTTCCAAACATACATCATGGATTGGGAAATGCGCATTGGATGAAAAATGACACATTAAAATTCTGAAATTAACTATTGTTATAGTTGGTCAGTTTTAAATTGAGAAAAATAAACTACCAGGCTAAAGAAAGTACACACCGCAGTTTGTTTAGATAGAGATGGGATGCGGTGAACTCGTAGACACAACCGGCTCGTAGACACGAAATCCGGTGAACTCGTAGACAAATTGAGAAGTGATCTCGTAGACAGGTTTTCAAATAGGATTTGTACTAATAGTAACCAACTTATATTTATCAAATTCACGCTATTGAACACTCATAGGTTGGGTTAAACAAATAAAGAGAATAAAATCTAAATTTGTTGTGTTTTGAACTATTAAATGAATCCAATATCCATGTGTTATTTTTAATTCTTGGAGTTCTTGTTTGATCTTTAAATAAAATGAATTGAGGTAAGTATGATTATATTTATCAACAACAACACTATCAACACCAGCTTAGAGACGAGAAGACACCCGGAAAGATGAAAGACGGTAAGTCACTGACAATCAAAACAAACGACAAATCATGTTTTTACAATTTGTTTACAAATTTATTGAGTCAAACAATTAATTTTAATCCACTTGCATGAGTAGAAGAGACTCAAACTTACCTGTAAAAACACCTATAGTATATAAACCACAAATTTGAATTCAACGCAACATAATATGAAAAACATATGAGACTGTGATGTATTAACTTTTGTGACGTTAATGATATATATATATATATGCAGTAGTTTGATTAAATATGATAATGTGTCTGCTCTATGTTTTGTAGTATATATTTCTTAAATTTAGGCAGGGATAAGAAATAGAATATACCGTATTTCCTCTAATAAGCGCCGGGTCTCCAATAAGGGCCGGGCCTCTAATAAGCGCCGGGGGGTCATAGGTAGTTGAGAAAATAAGCGCCGGGCCTCTTATAAGCGCCGGGTCTCTAATAACCGCCGGGCCCTAACCATTAGATGAATGCTCACTCAGTAAACATTTCACAGATATGCATTGTAAAAGACGACTTAAAACAAAGTTCAATTCTCTTTGAAAGAAATAAGCGCCGGGTCTCCAATAAGCGCCGGGCCTCTAATAAGCGCCGGAGGGTAAAGGGGTGCTGAAAAAATAAGCGCCCGGGCGCTTATTGGAGGAAATACGGTACTCTTAAATGACCCTATCCTGTTTAAAATGTTGCCAATATGAGATTTGAGTTTTACAAAGAATACGTCTTCCTTGTTGATGAACATTTATGTTACAGCAAAATTAATTTGGGAACAATTATTAACATAAAACATCATTTTTGAAAAAAAGAATGTAAACTATTTGAACGATGATTTTACACTTGTTCTTATTACTTTGAAATTACGACGTCAAAAACTCGAAAATCTTACATATGATAAATTCAATTTAGTGAAAGTCGATGATGGCTTTCCTAAATCTTGATACATACAGCTGAATGTCTCTTAATTGATAAACATATGTGAAATAGATGGATATTACAAAATATGAATTTGATATTTTCAAAAACATTACAAACAAACATGAATAAAAGAAATGACATTCTGATTATTATAAAAAAAAATCTATATCGATTAACTTGCAAAATCATAAATATTTACATAATACGTACAGTATGAAATCAAAGAATAATGGCTTACACCAAACAGTTGCGGCGGTGAAAAAAAACCAACAAGATTTTAGATGTCGAAGTTCGAAGTTCAGCTTATATTGACTCGAAAAGGATTAGCAACCTAGCAACTACCGAGATTTGTAAAGCGGAATTATTCGAGCTCTTAATCTAAATCGCTTAAATTCTCCATCACAATCGTTGCATTACAAGTAGAAAGCCATATTTACGATATAATTAAGGTCCGATCAAAAATGCGTAATATGCCAAACTTGCCTATTGTACAATGACCGATAGGCTAAAGTTTAGTCCATGAAAAAAAGAAAGAGTTATTTCAATACTAATTTTTTTTTTTTTTTTTTTTTATTAAAAAAAAATAAAAAAGGAGCCCTGAACAATACTTAATTTCAGCTGAGGCATCTAGACTTGCAAATATTTTCTAGACTTGTTAATATTTTTTGCTTTAGGGTCTGGATAACAGACTAACAGAAATATATACCGACTGTTGCTGAAAAGTATGATTATAAACCTAAGCGACTTTATACAGCGACAATTATGAAGGTGTACGTTTCGTTAATGATCGAAAACCGGACAAAGTCAAACGTCCTGCTAGTAACTCATCGATCTAAAACAGTCGGAAGACAAGAAGATCTTACTACAGTTTGATAGATCATTGTAACTAATAGCAAACTAAATTTAATTAATTTTTTTAGCTTCTCTGCATATGTATACTTTCTTTTTTTCAAATTATCTTGGTAATCACTTGAGGATAAATATGTATAATGCGTTTTGAATATTTCACCATATATGACATTTAGTTTCGTATTTATGGCATGCAAGATGTGATGAAAATAACGAAACGATTTTTAATCGGGGAATAAGACAGTCACTTCACTTAAATGATGTTGTCAAAATAGTAAATAATTGACAATTTTTAAATTTCATGATAATTTTTTCAATTACCCAACACGATAACTAAATTAAGTAGGCTATAATTCATATCTCCTAATTCAAAAGAACTTAATCTAGTATAAAGGCCACATAACCTTGTTTAGTATATAAAAGTATATATACAGGTGAGGGCCGTAGTATTGAAACGCCATTACATTTCATATATGATTATGAAATGTAGTAATATAACACCGCGTCGTGAACACTCACAGAAAACTATAGTTTGTTCACAAGTATTAACGATTTATATTTTCATTTTGTACAAAGCAATTAGAGTTACCGATGGAAGCATTCTCGTGTCAGAATTATCCGGAAAAAAAACTCTTTGAATTCCTAAAATCGCTACGATAATATCACCGTTTCCTATTAGGGTAATGTGAAGAAGTGTTTTTCTAGCAAAACACGTGATGGTTAGAGATTCTTTATTTATCAAAGTGCTAGCTAAATGCATAACAAAAATGTTTTATAGACGTACTCTATTTACAAATGGGTAATCTTCAGCTTTTTATAATCACATTTTTAAGTTAGTATTTTTTTATTATTAATTTTTAATTTTTAATTCTAGTATATTTTATTCATATTTAACGTATATATATGTATTGCTTCCATTTATTTCATTCACTTTATTTTTATTTTTTTTTAAATTTTATTTTGTATTTATTTAGTCATATATATTTGGTAATATAATTTTTTTAAATAATTTTACACGCCTTAATCAACAATGTTTTGTTATTATTTATGATATATTAAATTCTATATTGCAAGTGTCTCATAAGCCAATTTATGGCTTGATGTCAGTTTTTACTCATGTATATTTGTTATGTATATATATTTTTGTAACTGACCTGTGACACTTTAATAAAATATTTCTGTCTGTGCCTTTCTTAAATAATGGGACAACGACCTACTACACATTGCATTGAGGTGGATATATAACGGTTGAAATAGATAAGCCAGTGTCTCAATGTATTCAGCATTTCAGATTCAGGAACTTATTTATACTTAGCAAAATTATTCATACTTATTGAATTGCGTGACATAAGAAGACTGGATCTCAAATCATCGCAAACTGGAAATTTTAAACCAACATGCTATTCTGATTCGACAAAAACACAATACATAATGGGCAATAACGTTCCTGTCGTTAAATTTCATTTTTTCTTCCATATTCCAACATAAGAGGAATGCTGAGCAGCGAAACTTGCATGACACACTGAAGCCACAAGTACTTGATGAATTGGTATTGCTCATATTTATAGTATTCGAGCAAATACCCATGCATCAAGTGCTTGTGACGGAAGCCTACTTTTACAAGTGCTACAAACTCTTCAAAGGCATATTTTTGTAAAGATATAACTTTAGTTTATTAACTCTTGGGCATAAATATCAATACATCTTTGTCTAAACTCTTGTAGAAAATGATCAATCCAAACTTGTCCAAATTCAAGTAATATGAAAGTGAAGCGTTTTACCCATAGAAAGGATATATGAGTTGATTCATTTTCACCTGACGTTTGAATGTTTCTCGACATCGACGTTAATAATCGCCCGAACGTAGCCTGACTGACCTTCACCTTATCAAGTTTTAGTTTATGTTTACAGCGGTTGGTTGCGCAAGGAAGGCTTGCGAGAGTACAACAAAACTGGGCAATTTTAAAACTACCGTATTTACCTTATTACATGCCTGCCTTGAATAGATGACTGTATGAATATACGCCCTTTTGCTTATGGCTTTCTGAAAACAATAAACGCCTGTCTTTCAGTTTCATAATTAACCCTTATAGTGCCCCAGAACCATATATGTGCCCGTCCCCCCAAACTCCCTATAATGCCACAGGACCATATATGGTCCCTAGCCATAACCCAATATACAGGCTTGGCAGTTGAAAAAATCCTGCACCGATTCAAGTTGACAGTCATTTTTTAGAATCTCTATAAACATAGCTTCAATTTGGTACTACGTTTGCAATATAGAACACAATATTAACAGTGATATAATGCTTTTCACAAAATAATTCCACCAAGACACATATGGTCCTTGGGCATGGTCACTGGGGGCAATTTTCTACAATGCAAATGAAAAAATGTGTTAACCAATTCAGGTTGACACCCATTTAAAATAATCTCAATAACAAAAGCATCAATGTGATACCACTTTTACACAATTTGGCCTGATTTTAACAGAGATATCAAGTTTCAAGTTCAAAGATAAGGACACATATGATCCATGACCATGGCCGATATGGGTTAATCCTCTTCAATGCATGGCTAAAAACATTTAAACCAATTCTAATTGAAAACCATATTTTCAGAATCACTGTAATAGATAAAATTTGATACCACTTTACTACAAAACCTGATATTAACAGAGAAATTTGGTTTTATCAAAATACTTATTTGGGACATATATGGTCCTTGGGCATGGCCGATTGGGGTTAATTTTCTCAAATGCATATGTAAATAATCAACAACATAACAGACACAAAATTATGAAACAGGAAACATCCAAAGTACTACGAAAATCAACAGTATCTTTAGTTATGAAATCACACATTGACAATGGAAAATGCATTCTGATAATTTATCAGCCGACGTAATAATTATTACTTTTAATTTTGAAAAAATGGCCATCTTTCCTTGACTGAAGAAAATTACTATGATCCATAACTTGCTCCTAGATTTCTGTTTCAAACGTAAATTCTTGACAAAACATGCTATATGGGTACTGCAAACGATATCATACACGTGTAGCAATTAGCAATAATGTGCAGCAGCGCTTTCCCGAAGTATTTGGCAAACCAGCATATGTCACTGCCAACTCTTGAATGGAATATTGAAGATGGCCAGTCAAACTGGCTGCGGACAGAGTACAACTAGGCTAATTCTAATTTGGATATTTTGATACACCCACGTTTGTTCTAGAAATGAAATGACCGATACATTATCTGCAGTTTATAAACGATGTTCAGGTCATGCGTATCACGTGAATTATCGTAATTCAGAAAAAAATGCGTATGAGATCTCGTCCAAAATCGAGCGGAAATAACCGGACCTACCCGGCGTTTAATTATGAAATTGAAAGGCAGGCGTTTATTGTTTTCAGAAAGCCAGCCTTTCAATTTCATAATTAAACGCCGGGTACTGTAGGTCCGGTTATTTCCGCTCGATTTTGGACGAGATCTCATACGTATCGACCCATCACAAATTAAATATGGACTAAATATTATGATTCAGCCAGCAAAATAAACATTTCAACTTCATAAATTGAACATTTATACTAGAAAAATTCCTTGGTATTTAAAATGCTTGACACAGTTTCAAAACCAACTGCAAGAATGTAGGCCTGTACTCTAAGTTCCCATTACAAAAAAAATGAAGGCCCTAATAGCCTACTTCAAGCAGTAGGTCTAAGCAGAAGTTTAAACATGGCCCCTTCAATTTATATAAATTATGTCTTTAGATTGTGCATGCATAGAAGTCTTAAAGAGTCTGATGCAGGTTGAATTGGTCATTTTAAGATTATATTATTAGGCCCTATATCTATTATCTATTTGATCTATCTACTCCACTTAATTACTCCTACATTTACTTCCATTTCTTGCACGTCTATTTATTCAAAAAAATTATTTGCAAGGAAAGAATGACGTCATATGATATCTTATTGTGACCGGAATTACTTACAATTTGCGTCAACAATAATGGACATCATATTTATAGATTTTTCATTAAATCTAAAAATTGCCGTATGAAAGTCACATCACAAAATATATCTTAAAATATTTTATTTAATTCAAGATGATGTTATTTCATCAATGGGTGCCGACTGACTGACTCAGCCTACCGTGATGCATCTTACGGCCATCAATCTGGCAAGAAATGGTGAAAAGGAAAGCGCGGGAAAACGAAACTTTCATTTTTTTTAAATTTTCAAGCTTAAACAATAAACAATATATTGTTGGATGTCCTGAATAACAAAATATTGAAACGAAGTTGTGAAATACACAAAGTATACACAAAAACAAAACACATTTTATTTGTAATGTCACATTTTATGCTACCGAGCGGAATTACCCGGGAACTATACTATACTATACTATATACTATACTATACTATACTATACTATACTATACTATACTATACTATACTATACTATACTATACTATACTATACTATACTATACTATACTATACTATATAGCTTCTTTATTCGTTGAATTAGATCTGTCTCATTTTGAATAGAAGCCTGTTTCAAATAGGCGCCAATGGTGTCGACTGTTTGAAAATATTAGACGCTCGGCGTGTAATTAAGGAAATACGGTATGTTGTAAGTTCAGAGGCACTCACAAATATACTGACAATGCTGACAACATTGAACAAGCTTATGCCTATTTCTATCGTTGGATTGTCTGCAGTGGTTCAATAGTCTACACCAGGCATCTACCACAATGTCTACACACATCCACTCATTCTAGGACATTGATCACAACTGGACATTTGCTTTTCTACCGTACGTATATTTGCTCTAATATTAACGCTGCTCTAATATGGACATGCGGAGGTGGTGAAGTGCAGAGACCCATCTATTCATTAAGGCTACGTGGTTCTACATTTCAGTTAAGCTGTCAGCTGTCATCATTTTCAAATTTAGGCAATTTCGTTAACTTTCTCGCCGCTAATGGCTGCAAAAGGCCTATATATATATACTACCCAAGCGGCGCTAAACAATAACTCACTCACCTGCCTGCCACGGGCGAATGGTAGGTCTACACTATTATGATATAGCATAAGCTCTCCCTCCACTTACTTCACTTCCAATTAAATTACGGATTTGGCTTACTAAAATGAGGACATGCAAAAATAATCTCTCAATGTGTTATAACGATAGGAGAATATTCTGTCCTCTCTGTTTAACTTCATACTGAGCTAGACGAGGCGCACCTAATTTTGTTTTGTCCATTCATGTCTTCAAAACTATTTTTGTAATTATCCATTTTTAGATAAGGTTATATATACCTAAATACTGTATTGGCCGTTAGCAACAGACTCTGCTTTTGAAATTATGCAAATATGTGGTATGCTCCCATTATCAAACCACAGGAAATTGAGAATAATCAAATATAATGTTACAACAATCAATTATAAAGTCAAAATACGAAGCAGATAAAATATACTCCCCAATATACAGCCTATATTAATATCTATATTAATTTTGAATATTCTCAATTTCCTGTGTATCAAACTTGTATATTCGTATTTTTCTCTCTGTCACTTTTTGTGTTCTTCATGAGAATAAACCATTAATTTATTGATCCATTCAATGTTCAGAACGTTTACTAGAGATACTATGGTCGAGACGATTGTCTGACCCAGTTCCAGTTGGCTGCCACGGGCGAATGGTTCGATCTTTGTTTGGTTATCGACCGACGCATAGTGCAGTGAGTCGACACCTCGTGAGCCCTGCAGACTTTCGAAATACTTACCCTTATCTCTAATGCAACAACCAGTTTTGCAAGTTATTGCGCAATTACCGTAATTGCTCACCTTTCTTATCACATTCATCATTGAATGAATGAATGAATGAATGAATGAGTTTATTACGTAAAGAGGCCACAGGCCCGTTATACAGTGCATTTACAACAGTTTAAAGGCAACAACAAAGCGCCAATTGGACATATTAATTGAAATATAACACAAGTTTGTCTTTGCTTGATATTTCTAGAGTGAAATACCTTTCAGAAATAATTCACGTTTCTTAAAGGCTAAAAAGATATATGTAACTAATTTGTTGATAATGGTATTATTTTGACACGACATGAGGCTACACAATTGTTTCGAAAAGAAGGTTGTACACAATAATAAGTAGGTATGATAGACGTTCTTAGGTCTTAGTAAAATGGACATACCAGGCAAAAGGGATATTCAGTTTCGATAACACGTACTACACAGAATGGACATAGTCTTAAATATCTTTTTGGCCAATCTTTCTGAGGGCACATTAGTATGCTCTAACAGAGATAGTAGATAGATATTTTTCAAAAACAATACATGGTTTTATTTGCGAATACACTTCACATTCATCTTTGTTCATTAAAGAATAAAAGCGTTATATTTGCCTAGTTTACCAGATACTTTAGCATATTTAGCAGCCCCGAATATGGTCGGGGCAGCTTTCAGTTTTTGTGCAGTTTCCACCGCTGCCGCACTACACTTATCTTTTCAGAACTCTTAATTATAACTTAAACCCAGATTGACTTACGTACACGATTCTTAAATGAACAAAACAGTTGGCGACAATACAGAAACGAAATTGGATTAAACGTGTACAACTTCAGCTGACATCACTGAACTTGACTGAATTAGCTGATATCGGTAATGGTTTGCGGACAAAAGAAATTGTGCACCGGGTCCAGGAAGCAGTACAACATAGGTGTCTTGAAGATTGGAGAGAGAAAATAGAGTGTACGAATGGTCGTTATGGCAAGGGAGGTAACAAACTTCGAGTTTATAGAACCTTTAAGACTGTCTATGGAGCTGAACACTATGTTACAGAACGCATACCAAGAGGACACAGAAGAGCGTTAGCCTTGTTCAGATGCGGTGTTGCTCCCTTACTGACAAAAACTGGACGTTATAGTAATTTGCCTGTGGATGAGAGAGTGTGTTTTAATTGTTTGAATGTTGTTGAAGATGAAACTCATGTCCTTTTAGTGACATATGTACGTTAGGTACTGCCCTTTAAAGAAAATAAATTATGTCATAATAAACTTGTTTCACAATTTGTGTTGTCATTTCAACTTGTCTTTTACACGTGCTCTTTCAATCATTCAAAGTAAATCTTTTTCGAAGTTACTAAGTTCCATTATGAACATCAGTCCAATATCCATAACAACACGAGCATCTGCACTTGATCTGTGCTAAACTCGACACAGTGGAGTCCTCGCTTGCGCTCCGTGCATGTCGAAATGGGGATGGGTGGTTTCACTTGGATCTCAACGGTAGTAATGTCCCGATCAATATTTATTGGCAGATTTATACCGTTTTGGGATGTTTTCATATCGCGATTTCTCATGATCTTGTATCAGAAGGAGACAAGTGACCCAAGGCTTTACATACTTGCGGCTGATAATCACATGCTCTCATATGGGACGTGTTACCGGTACGTATGTACGTACTCACCCTTTCAAAATGAAAACTCGTTAGTCAACTTTGTTCCGCCTTGCATAATGGCCGGGGGCTACAAATATTAAGAAGATTATATTTATCATTAATGAGCCTATTTACATAGATCACTGTTTAAGGTATCAATGTCTACTTCCATATAATAGATATAACCCTCAGTTTCACAGATCTGGGTCATTGTATTGTATTGTTCTGTCTTTCTGTTTCGACAAGATCAGTTAAAGGGGCAGTAGCACTTTTTTGATAATTTTATATCTTAAATTTTCACTGATAATTGTACTTTAACGCTAAATGTATTATTTTGATACTGTCAAATGCTCATTACACAAGCCAATCTCCCATAGTCATAAGAAGATTCACCTAAAATCCATAGGCGGCCATTTTTTGTGAACACCTTTAATTCATTTTGTGTAAGAAAAAGAAATAACATGGCCAAATTTTACAATTTATGAATTATTACTGCTCCATTTAGTTTAAATGCATTGTCTTTCAATTGGAACCATTGATTTTCATTTTCCTGACATCACCTTATATTCCCCCCAAAACGTGCTACTGCCCCTTTAAAAGAGTATACAGACTGAACCACTAATGCAGCCCAAGAAGGTTATTGACTGGTTATTTCACAACCATGGGACCATTTTACTTCACAAGGGTTCCAACCTTATATTTTTGTATAAAATGTAAAAGACACAGAATGCTAACTTAGTGTCATTGAAACCAGCAACTTAGATTCTAATCAACCATTACAGATATGTACATAAACAATTCAAAGACAGTATGACGTTTTTTTCTGAAGGGTCTTATTTCTTTAAACTTTTCAAACTTTGAATATTTGTTACACATATATCATGATTGAAAGGGAAATTGAAAGCAACAAGAGTAAGTAAATCTCAACCCTTTTTGATAAATTCAAATTACCCAAAACAAATATTGTCATTATTAAATTTTTGAAAATCACTGTCCCTACATGGTATGTCGTTACCATCCGATAGCTGACATTGCTCATACTGGCCAAAGGGGAGATAATTCCAAGAATGATATATTAACAAAATTGCAAAACAACAATTAATTGAGACCATTACAAATAAAGGCACCTCGATCATCTCAGGCGCTTTTTTAAGTAAGCAAATGTGTTCTACTGTTTTCTCGAAACACCGCATCTCGGTTTGGTTCATTTATGGTAATTCTAGATTATCAATAACAATGAAATCAATTAAGGATTCAGTCAAAACGACTGAAGCTACCAAAGCCAAATTTCGCAGGCTGGAAGACCTTGTTGAGAGGAAGTTTTTGGGCCAATTCGGCCCATAAATAAATGGCCAAGCAAAGCCCAAAGTTGGGACTGTTAATATGGCTTTTTTTCAAAATAGACTTATAGAGACCTTTTTTTAAAAGATGCGCAATAAAAAATGATAAAAAAAGTAAATCGTGACGAATTCATAGGTCACGTGGTTTGACCGCCATCTTTCTTTTAGTGCAAATTTTACTTTTTCCGACCCCACCCGCATTTGACAATCTTCTCCTCTGAAGATACTTGCACCAGAGAGCTGAAAATGTAAAATCACAAACCTCAAGGGTAAATAACTAAAAAACCAGACCACTGAATTTTATGATTTTTGCATGAGAGTTAGACATTGGCAACGTTTTTAAGATAGAAGAATAAAATTTGGTGTATGCGACAAAAACTCATATTTCGTGACCTTGACCTTTAACGTGCAAGGTCACACAATTAATGAACACTTTTTATTGAGTATAAAAATCGTGTAATGATTAAAAGTGTTAAGAGATAAGATAAAGCATTTTAGCTATACCCACCTTAATTCAGATCGTCGTTGGAAACTGCAAAGGACATTTCAGCAAAATCTGACAAACTCAGGACTGCAAATGATATCACAATCTGATGGATTGGACCTAGATATTATGTCAGTGTAGTTGAGATCATCATGGTGTTTGAGGAGGGAACCAAGAGGCGATGTTTACAGTTCATGAAGCGTTTGTTAAAGGGACAGTCCTATCGGGGATTTTTTTGTGGACACGAAATTCAATGGGATGCAATGATGCATTCTATTCTTTGTATGATTGTTAAAGGGGCAGGAGAACGTTTTTAGGGGGAATATAAAGTGATATCAGGACAAAGAAAATGAATGGTTCCAATGGAAAGACAATGTATTTAAACTAAAAGAAACAGTAATAAATCAAATATATAATGTTAAGTTCAGCCATGCGATTCCTTTTCTAACAAAAAATGAATTACACACAAAAATGGTCGCCAATGGACTTTACGTGAAACTTTATAATTTGTTCTCACTATGGATGATTGGTTTGTGTAATGATAATTTTGATCAGAATAATACATTTGGCATTAACGTACAATTCTCAGTGAAAAATTTAAAATATATTTAAAAAAAAAAGTGTAGAACAATTAAAATGTTAGCCTAACTAACATATGAAAATTAGTATGAAATTATCATGTCATAATCATATTTAAGTACAACCAGTGAGGTACCTTTAAATTATGTTTCCACAAAAACTACCCCGATAGGACTGTCCCTTTAACAAATAACACGACACGAGGACAGGCGCACAGTTACTTGATTGTATATCTGAAATTCTGAATATCAGGATTTCGAAACATACGTTTCGAGAGAATTTATGATGCCAATAACCTACTTTCATCTACAAGTTGACGGTGAACACCTAGATTTATGGACATTGACCTTTCCAATAGCTGGGTCGGTATGGTCCATGTTAAACTTGTGATGAAATCTCTGAATTCCTGGGTATTCTACATTCTCTCCCCACATTGGCAGCTCAGTGCGAGCAAGCTTGCACGGGTATGACTGAGCTGCCTCTGTGGGGAGAGAATGGGGTATTCTAATGACGAAGAAACAGTATTTTTTTTAAAATGGTAATGATTTCAGGATAAGTGACAAAGAGGATTGCTGATCGAATAGCACCCTTGAAATACACACATACATGCTGGGCAGGTTATTGTCCTGTTTCCTGACCTAATGAAGCTTGGAACCTGTTGTTCTAATTAACATAGACATATAAGGGTATGGAAGGGGATGTGTGCCAAAAATAAAATTATTTAAACTTGCGAAATGTAACATGTCGTTCTCAACCAAGCAAGTCTCGAAAAGACAAGTCCAATCATGCAAAGTTAATAATTTAATCCTGTTAAACTTATCGTTACGTTCTATACTCTACACAGCTGATTCTAGAAATGTAAGAGTAGATATCTAGATTTTTCAGTTTTCAAGACAAGGCAAAATCTACCATCCGCTTGTATCTCCAACCAAAGGCTACTGAGTTGTTCATCTTCCCGTGTCACCTCCGTGATAAGTAACCAGTTTTACTTGTAAGTTAAACTTGTATAACTGGCGAAGCTTGCGCAGCCTGTTATACAAAAGTTAATCTCACACATTTCACACAGGTTATAACTGTGTAGACAAAAACATTATAAAAATCATTACTTATAAATTCTGACACTGAAATTTAAGGGACGTTTTAACTTCAAAACAAAACTTGAAAAATCAAATGACAGCAACATACTGTTTAAAGCTCCGCCCATTTAGGGTCGCTTCCCTCATGTTAGTCAAAAATAGTTCACAGAAACCAAAACAACGACATGTATAAGAAATCATATTTGAGAAATACAATACGTAAATTATAAAATATAAGTTGAACTATGCCGTCTCAAAAAAGCAATGAGTCTAATCAATTTTTCGGAAGCTACCCCTTAACCTCCTTAACTACTGGGACCTTCCTGTCTTAAAAAAGACCGTGGGCCATGCTTTGCACGTGCATCACATGATGAAAACGACATGGGCGTCTGAAGAATTCGAAATTGTCAATGATTCATAGAGGCTGCGTTGGTTTTGCACAAAGTTTGTAGCACGTGCGATGAAATTTGCGTTTTTTTGTTTTCCTATTCCTGGAAATTGTACAGTATGAATAGAGAATGATAGTTATTGGTTGGATACAATAATATTGTAAGTTGGATATTTTTTTTATTAAGACATGTTTTCCTCGGGTTATGGAAATAACCTCTGCTCAGGCTACGCCCTCACGAGGTCATTTTCCATAACCCCTCGGTACCGGGTTATTATTTACTACAGAACTAACATCTATCAGTAAAACCAAGAAAATACAATTGAATCACAGCCTCATTAATATCCATGAATCATGTAAATGATGTTTGATGCAAACTACAGAATGGATAAAATATAATCCTTCAATTTCAATCATAAAGTAACCTTGTATGTTCAGAACTTACAGAGTTATGGCAGTTTTAGCGATTTACATGCACTTTTCTGTATTTTGGATGGTTGCCATGGAAACGGCTCTCTGAAATATTAATGCAACAGCGATCGTCTTGCCAACATCAGTTTTCTGACACTTCAATGTGTCCTTTAAGCTTATATGAGGTCAAACAAAATATAGCAGAGCGATCTCTTTTTTCTGAAATATGTCCTTTAGCTCCCTGACTATAAATAACGATACAGTCCAAATTGATGAAGATAGTTTCAACTCTTTCTGCAAATTGACTTCGGCCATTTCCGGTTTATTGTTTAATCGTCCTGTCGCTTTCAGAATTGTCTAAGTAAAGGAACTGCCCAGGTAAGAAATGGAGCCTGATAAGCATTGTGGTTCAACAGCAAGATTAAGCCAGAGTTATGCTGTATATGTAAGAGCAGTTTTATAAGTTGTAAGATATTAGAAGATCAACTCAAACTCAAATTGGAACCTTAGACAAATTAAATCAATTAAAGTGTACCACCATCATCATATCGAATTACAGTTGAGCCTAGAGTTAAAGTTGAGACACTGAGTTTGTAGATTCTCTGAGTTACAGATGACTAACTGAGTTTGTAGATTCACTGAGTTACAGATGAGACACTGAATTTGTAGATTCACTGAGTTACAGATGACTCACTGAGTTTGTAGATTCACTGAGTTACAGATGAGACACTGAGTTTGTAGATTCACTGAGTTACAGATGAGACACTGAGTTTGTAGATTCACTGAGTTACAGATGAGACACTGAGTTTGTAGATTCCTTGAGTTACAGATGACCCACTGAGTTTGTAGATTCACTGAGTTACAGATGACCCACTGAGTTTGTAGATTCACTGAGTTACAGATGAGACACTGAGTTTGTAGATTCACTGAGTTACAGATGAGACACTGAGTTTGTAGATTCACTGAGTTACAGATGACCCACTGAGTTTGTAGATTCACTGAGTTAGAGATGACCCACTGAGTTTGTAGATTCACTGAGTTACAGATGACTCACTGAGTTTGTAGATTCACTGAGTTACAGATGAGACACTGAGTTTGTAGATTCACTGAGTTACAGATGAGACACTGAGTTTGTAGATTCCCTGAGTTACAGATGACCCACTGAGTTTGTAGATTCCCTGAGTTACAGATGACCCACTGAGTTTGTAGATTCACTGAGTTACAGATGACTCACTGAGTTTGTAGATTCACTGAGTTACAGATGAGACACTGAGTTTGTAGATTCACTGAGTTACAGATGAGACACTGAGTTTGTGAATTCCCTGAGTTACAGATGACCCACTGAGTTTGTAGATTCACTGAGTTACAGATGAGACACTGAGTTTGTAGATTCACTGAGTTACAGATGAGACACTGAGTTTGTAGATTCACTGAGTAACAGATGAGACACTGAGTTTGTAGATTCCCTGAGTTACAGATGACCCACTGAGTTTGTAGATTCACTGAGTTACAGATGACCAACTGAGTTTGTAGATTCACTGAGTTACAGATGACTCACTGAGTTTGTAGATTCCCTGAGTTACAGATGACCCACAGAGTTTGTAGATTCACTGAGTTACAGATGAGACACTGAGTTTGTAGATTCACTGAGTTACAGATGAGACACTGAGTTGGTAGATTCACTGAGTTACAGATGACCAACTGAGTTTGTAGATTCACTGAGTTACAGATGACCAACTGAGTTTGTAGATTCACTGAGTTGCAGATGAGACACTAAGTTTGTAGATTCCCTGAGTTACAGATGACCCACTGAGTTTGTAGATTCCCTGAGTTACAGATGACCCACAGAGTTTTTAGATTCACTGAGTTACAGATGAGACACTGAGTTTGTAGATTCACTGAGTTACAGATGAGACACTGAGTTTGTAGATTCACTGAGTTACAGATGACCCACTGAGTTTGTAGATTCACTGAGTTACAGATGACCAACTGAGTTTGTAGATTCACTGAGTTGCAGATGAGACACTAAGTTTGTAGATTCACTGAGTTACTTATGACCCGCTGAGTTATAGTTAAGCCACTGATTTATAGTTGAGGTACTGAGTTATTGTTGAGCCGCTGAGTTATAGTTTAGCCGCTGAATTATAGTTTAGCCGCTGAGTCATAGTTAAGCCGCTGAGTTATAGTTGAGACACTGAGTTATAGTTTAGCCGCTGAGTTATAGTTGAGACACTGAGTTATAGTTGAGACACTAAGTTAAAGTTGAGTTGAGTTATTTTTTTGCATCTCATTTCGATATCAATGTACAGATTTGCAACAACGCTAGGACTCATCCAAGGAAATTTAAAATTAATCGTGGCTGTCGACAAGGAGATCCTATATCCCCCATCTGCTTTTATTTGTAGCTGAAATTCTTGGTAGTATGACCAGACAAACTAAGGAAATCAAGGGTATCACTTTAAACGGACAAGAATACAACTTAGGCCAATAAGCAGATGACACTCTACTTTTTCCGGACGGTTCAGCGTCAAGCCTTAATGCAGCTATTGAAACTCTTAATACTTTTTATGACACGTCAGACCTCAAAATGAATATAGATAATACTCAAGCTATCTGGATAGGCTCTATGGCTGGTTCGAAAATAAAACTCTGTGAAAATCTTAAACTTGACTCCGGAAATTTTGAAATTCTGGGCATCACCTTGAACTCTGATTTATAGGACCTCTGGGTAATAAATACAAGAAAAAGGATATAAAATATTGGAGAATTCTTGCTTCTTGGAAGCACAAACCATTAACTTTGATTGGGAAATTTACTGTTATAAAATCCCCAACTTTATCAACATTGGTTCATATATTTCCACCCTGCCTACCCCACCTGAAGATTTTGTTAAAAATTTGAACAAAATAATGTGTGATTTCTAATGGAATGGCAAAAGAGATAAGATAAAAAGAATCAATATGATCAGAAAATATGAGGAAGGTGGTCTTAGAATAATAGATCTTGACTCTTTTATTTAAGCTTTGAAGCTATCTCATTTGAGAAAATGTGCACAAAATCTTAACGTTAAGAACCCAAGTCAATTCCCTTTTGAAAAAGATTTTACTTTCGGTGCTGATATTAATTTGTACATGGACTGTAAGAATCCATTTGGAGAAGTGCTTTGAATGCTTGGTCTAAATATAAAAGATTAGAGAAAAGTAACTCAGACAACATTAATTACATTTTATCACAACCTTTATGGTTTAAAACAATTTTAAAGACAAAATATTCTTTATTGGAAATTGGTCCAGGAAAGGATTGTCTTGTGTCATGGATATTGCAATACCTGTGGGTTGATGACTTTTGATGAATTGAAAAAGGTTTATGACATTAAAGGAACATTTTTAGATTAGCAAAAGTTGGTTTGTAGTATTCATGATTCATGGAAGAAATGTATCAGTCTGCAAACCTGAAAGATTAAACCCAATCTAATTATAAAGGACAATGTTCTAGACTTGCTCAAACCAGTATACATTTTATGACAGCATAATTTCTTGTAATGATAGCCCAAAAGTTTGTGAAAAGTGGGCGGCAAATTTTGACATCTCATTGCTAGATTGGAAACATACTTTTATTCAGTACAGATGCTCAACACTTTGTTCATCGCATGGTGTATACCAAGAAGGATTAAACGCCATGCATGAAATTAGTAAATGATGATAACCGCCATTTTGTAAAACTGAGAAAAAAACTTGGTTCACGGTTTTGTAAACTGCCCGTTTGTTAAAGAAATCTGTATGAAGGCGGAACCAGTTTTTTACAAAAATGGGTATAAGGCATATTATTCTAAGTTGTCTGAAAGGTGAAACGTTGTCTTTTGAAAAGGCTGTTAAATATTACAAACTAGTTTATGCCATTGAAAAGTTTATATTTCTTGTAAAAATCATAATATGTATGCATTTGAAAAAAAATGGTCTCAACTTTCACTGACAATGTAACAGTATAACAATTATATGTATATTGCAGCCACTACATCTTGTCATATATATTTTGTCATCTACCCATAATGACTTATCATGATACACATGTAACACTGTAACTGATTAAATGCTGGAATAAAAATACAAACAAAAGGTATACAGCGTGCCACATCTACATAGTATACATTTTCATGAATATCAACAAATAAAGGAAACATGCAACTTCAAATGAAAAATGGTGTAACTTACTTAAATTGTCAAACAAACCATTAATGTTCCAGTAAACCATGCCTCAATATTATCCGTTTCACTCCTATACCGAGTCTAGAAAGGCCTAGTAAAGGGTCGAGTCAGCCCACGTATCGAATTAACCAATCAGAACTCATCTTACCAAGCCACAATAGTCTGCATTCGCACGTATAACGTTGGAGGGTCATAGGTCGCAGAAAGGTCGACTGACGCAATCCTCTACTAGGCCTTGCTAGACTAGTTTAGGAGTGAAATGGATAATATTGAGGTTAGGTTTACTTAGACTGTTAATGTTCTAACATTATGTCAAAGGATTTGGACTCTCTAGTAAAATGTTTCTCAATTCCTCATTAAAAGGTCTATAAAATTCCTGCAGCATGTCACGTGTCTCATCCAGCATATCGGCGCTCTTGCTCCGGCCTATCCCCACGTTCCTTCTGCTCAGGGCAGCAATCTCCTGGACAGTTCGAGGATGGAGTGGGGCTGTAACACGACACGTTCTCATATAGTTATATACATCTACAGTCATACGCATTGTTTTTATATGTACTTTTGTGGGATAAACATGAAAAAAAAAAACCCCAATATTTTCTGGATAACAAGGTTAAGACGTTTTGGATTATATGATTGTTTATTCGAATTATTATCTTGAGAATTTTGTTTATTATCTTACTTATTAATGAAAACATAGGACTTACTTGTGATAGATATCAAAGTTTTGAACCTAGTTTATGTTTGTAAATGGACGACAACTCAACATGTAAGAGAGTGCATTGTTGATTTGTGTTTGTACGACAGTATTTGAATAAATATTCTAGATGTCTTCATTGGGTATTCGTGAAGTTCGAACAATAATGAACAAAAACTTGTTGGCATTAAACCAACCCTTCGTTTTATCTAAGGAAATATGTAATATCATTACATTAAATCTACAATAACTACAAGAACTAGTGGTACAGATGATTTCCATGTTACGAAGGTATGCGTCAAGGCGAACACACAGACGTTCCTTTTTTCAACCTCAACTTGAAATATCTTGAATAGCGCCTAACTTACAAATCGTTGATTGGCTTAAAATATGACTAGAAGATGATCAATATTTACCAATATCTAGCGATATATACGATTGTAGCCGCTACCCACCTGCACTTACGCCACGCACAAGTCTATACTCAAACCCCCCTTCCCTTCCCCCTTCGTTTCGCAATCATTGATCTGATGCCAAAATGTTATTTCCTTGACAATTCTTTTTTCGTTTGCCCCTGAGTTTGCATACGGCTAAAACGAATACTTGCAAAATTGTACTAACCAACTTCTAAAAAGTCGAAGATTTTCTTCAATCCTATTTCTGGAGCCCTTGAAAATTCTTCTAAAATGGAGATGTAAATCTGGTCACGTGGGAACGTCTTCAGCCAGTCCTTAAGGAACACGGAGTAGAAGCCAATAGCTGTCCGTAACTGCAATACAACAGGTAAGATCAGGTGAGATGTGTAACTGTCAATAATGTTGGATATATGGAGATAAATATTTCTCAACTACACCAAATACATTACTCGCGCTAAGCTCAATTTACCGTTATAAGAAAACCGAAACGACCACATTATTGAACATAAATAGATTTTCGGTACAGTACATCACCGAAACCTTTTGTGAAAATCGGAAGGGTCAGATGTAGAAAATTAATGAGAGGGGTGGCTCAAAGATTGATCTTACACGTGGTCACGTTAAGCACGGTAAAAACAAAATATAACGCCACTTCGAACAACGGATGGAAACCACTATATGTGATGTAAACAGACTTTTCTTGCTTCCTTATATTCGAAATCAAGTCTTTTGTGTCAAAGTCAAACCAATGAATTGACATGTCTTCACTGATTCACCCGCCCACTTTGTCAGTGCACACGAATTTGCACGTGCTGCACGCTTTTCGCGTGCTACCCGGTCGCTCTCTGTCGTGCTAAAGCAAATGTTGGCTAGCCCGTATGGAAGCATCACGTCCTGATATCACGTGGTTTTTCTTAACCAATGCAATTAACGCTAGAGACTAGCGTTTATTACACATGTGCAACATATCGTTATATATGTCACGACTTATTTCAACACATATCGATAATACCGCTTGACTTTCAACAAGATATACTATGGAACACAACTTTGGATGATGAATACTGAAACCGTTAATTTTATAAGGTGTGTACTTAAGACTACGCTGGAGTTATGAATAAGACAGCGATATTGGATATTTTCACTAACTCCTGTTAAGGTTGATAGATGAATTGATGACAGATTTGATTTTCAAATTATGGACAGTGGCAGAATTAATTTGCAGCAAAATTATTGTTATTATTTTTTTTAAAACAGGGAAAATGATATATTTCACTGTTCTGTAAAGAACACACTCACTCACTTTACTCCAACTGTTGAGCGTATTGTTATAGACGCACTGTCTGACCGGAAACTGCGCAAAGCACTGCGTGTAGACTCGTACTTCCTCCTTGGCGAGTCGATGGAAGTGCAGGGGAGACAAGCCAACCTTGAAGTAGTGGTAGCTTGAATATAACCTGAAAACAAGAACATATACATCACACAACAGCTTCATTCTCCAAAATGGTGAAAACAACGTCGGCGTGTTTAAATGGAAACGAAATTTGAGTGGACATTCCTGTATATGTGTCTTAAATACATGATTATTTCACATTTATGTGATAGAGTGTAACATCTAAGGTATCAAACATTATGCAAATGGTAAAAGAGCGCATATTATCCAAAAGCCAAAAACATTCAGAAATGAAATACCTCCGTCTTTGGAAAGCCTTGTCGGAACGGCAAATGTTATTGGTTGATTATTATAAATGTTTAATCTATCTATCATCCTCTGTGGTTTGTTTTACTTTCTTATATGATTAGCACAATTTCGTCACGAAATGGCAAGTCCGAAATTGCAAACTTTAAACAGACAGCGCTCTCCCTCAAAGTGTACCAATATGCAGGTGAAGCTTATCAAATAGTTATAAAATAAAAAAAACACATCTCGCAACTAAAAACATTTTCCCATATGCATAGGTCATGCATGCAGTATACAATATAAATTTAAGATTGAAATATAAGGCTCCTTGCTAATACGGTAATATATAATAAGTCATCAAGAAAGTTCCTAGAAAATGGCACTCGTAGTTTTGCTATTGAGCGATGATGACGTCAGGACTCAAGCTATATACAATTTGGGCAAGGTCTGAAATAAGCAAATATTATTTATCAATCCAAGTTAGTTGTGAAGTGAGCGATGATGTTTCAGACTGAGCCAGTGAACTGTTCCAATAATCTTGAGAAGTGTAGAGTTCCTTTCCCCTTCAATACACTGGCTTTCATATAGTTTATGATTGGATGAATATGATGATTGGCATCAAAAGTAATATCATTAAGTGTAATGGTATAAACATGTGCCTCTTGAGCACACTCTATCATGAATATAAACTAGTTCTCAGAAGAAAGTTTTGACCAAGCATTTGGTGTACATGTGTTTGATATTAAAGAGAATTCAATTGCACATTGAATGGCTATATTTGCATCTCATACCAAGTCGAAAGAACTGTTTCAATGACGCTTAGGGTAAGTATGACCTTAGCCTAGGGCTTTATCTCTCTTCATACAGTGTTCTCACCTTGAGGCGGGGTCCCGGATGGTAAGTATGACCTTAGCCTAGGGCTTTATCTCATTTCATACAGTGTTCTCACCTTGAGGCGGGGTCCCGGATGGTAAGTATGACCTTAGCCTAGGGCTTTATCTCATTTCATACAGTGTTCTCACCTTGAGGCGGGGTCCCGGAGGGTAAGTATGACCTTAGCCTAGGTCTTTATCTCATTTCATACAGTGTTCTCACCTTGAGGCGGGGTCCCGGAGGGTAAGTATGACCTTAGCCTAGGTCTTTATCTCTCTTCATACAGTGTTCTCACCTTGAGACGGGGTCCCGGATGGTAAGTATGACCTTAGCCTAGGGCTTTATCTCTCTTCCTACAGTGTTTTCACCTTGAGACGGGGTCCCGGAGGGTAAGTATTACCTTAGCCTAGGGCTTTATCTCTCTTCATACATTGTTCTCACCCTGAGGCGGGGTCCCGGAGGGTAAGTATGACCTTAGCCTGGGGCTTTATCTCTCTTCGTACAGTGTTCTTTAGACGGGGTCCCGGAGGGTAAGTTTGACTTTAGCCTAGACCTTCATACAGTGTTCTCACCTTGAGACGGTGTCCTGGAGGGTATAAGTATGACTTTAGCCTAGACCTTCATACAGTGTTTTCACCTTGAGGCGGGTTCCCGGAGGGTAAGTATGACTTTAGCCTAGACCTTCATACAGTGTTCTCACCTTGAGACGGGGTCCCGGAAGGTAAGTATGACCTTAGCCTGGGGCTTTATCTCTCTTCATACAGTGTTCTTTAGACGGCGTCCCGGAGGGTAAGTTTGACTTTAGCCTAGACCTTCATACAGTGTTTTCACCTTGAAACGGTGTCCTTGAGGGTATAAGTATGACCTTAGCCTAGACCTTCGTACAGTGTTCTTACCTTTAGACGGGGTCCCGGAGGGTAAGTATGACCTTAGCCTGGGGCTTTATCTCTCTTCGTACAGTGTTCTTTAGACGGCGTCCCGGAAGGTAAGTTTGACCTTAGCCTAGACCTTCATACAGTGTTCTTACCTTTAGACGGGGTCCCGGAGGGTAAGTATGACCTTAGCCTAGGGCTTTATCTCTCTTCGTACAGTATTCTCACCTTGAGGCGGGGTCCCGGAGGGTAAGTATGACCTTAGCCTGGGGCTTTATCTCTCTTCGTACAGTGTTCTTTAGACGGGGTCCCGGAGGGTAAGTTTGACTTTAGCCTAGACCTTCATACAGTGTTCTTACCTTTAGACGGGGTCCCGGAGGGTAAGTATGACCTTATCCTAGGGCTTTATCTCTCTTCGTACAGTGTTTTCACCTTGAAACGGTGTCCTGGGGGGTATAAGTATGACTTTAGCCTAGACCTTCATACAGTGTTCTCACCTTGAGACGGGGTCCCGGAGGGTAAGTTTGACCTTAGTCTGGGGCTTTATCTCTCTTCATGCAGTATTCTCACCTTGAGACGGGGTCCCTGGGGGTAAGTATGACCTTAGCCTGGGGTTTTATCTCTTCGTACAGTGTTTTCACCTGGAGTAAACTTGCTTTTAAGCACCAGGTTATAGGCGTAACAAGAAAACAATTATATGTTCACCTTGAGACGGGGTCCCGGAGGGTAAGTATGACCTTAGCCTGGGGCAGCATGTGATACAGGTAGATGGGGTTCACCACCCTGGGCTCCGAACACCCCTCGTTCCCTTCAAGCTCCGTCCAGTGGCTGTTTTCTCCAAAAGTAGACGGGGAGGATTCTCCTGAAACGGAATTTTATCCATTTAGTAGATTTGTTTTGTTTAAGATATTAAGACATTCGCGATCAATGTCAACAATAGAGATTAAGACTTATGTTAAAGATATATGCAATTAATTTAACCTATGTTCCAGATTGTTTTATGAATCAATATTCTACTTAGATCAATGGCAATAGGAAATATAATTCAAGTTATGATACCAAAGTTTAAATGAAATTTGATTTTCTAAATTTCTCATTAGTTAAGTCTTTAAATATTTATCAAAAGATGCAAGAAATCGCAAAAATTCTTAAGGCCAAAAAAGAAAACGACATTATGGTATCTGTTTTTATGATTTTCTACTCCAAGAGTACACAAAAACTTAACATTGAACTGAATAAAAATAATTTGAAAATAATTGGTAAAAGAATATTTCTCATAAATGGTGATAGATGGCAAATGAAATTTGATATTCTTATTTTTGGGCCACTTTCAAGTCATCAAAGTTACCAAGGAAAATGTTTGGCTGTACGGACGTTGTCAATTTCAACTTGTGATGCACGGATTTTAACTGAATGTCATGTTGCAAAGTAATTTAATACGCGCTTCATGTAACCCATAGAACATAGTTTGAAGGTCGTGAGGAAAAAGTGGTCACACGTTTTGAAAAATTTGTGTCCGTGTTTCGAGGTCTTTTCAGGAAGAAGTAAAGGTGAGTTTCATCGTGAAGTCTATTCAAGTAATCGCTGGAAGAGGTAAAAGTGAGTTTCATCGTGAAGTCTATTCAAGTAATCGCTGGAAGAGGTAAAGGTGAGTTTCATCGTAAAGTCTATTCAAGTAATTGCTGGAAGAGGTAAAGGTGAGTTTCATCGTGAAGTCTATTCAAGTAATCGCTGGAAGAGGTAAAGGTGAGTTTCATCGTGAAGTCTATTCAAGTAATCGCTGGAAGAGGTAAAGGTGAGTTTCATCGTAAAGTCTATTCGAGTAATCGCTGGAAGAAGTAAAAGTGAGTTTCATCGTAAAGTCTATTCAAGTAATCGCTGGAAGAGGTAAAAGTGAGTTTCATCGTAAAGTCTATTCAAGAAATCGCTGGAAGAGGTAAAGGTGAGTTTCATCGTGAAGTCTATTCAAGTAATCACCGGAAGAGGTAAAGGTGAGTTTCATCGTGAAGTCTATTCAAGTAATCGCTGGAAGAGGTAAAGGTGAGTTTCATCGTGAAGTCTATTCAAGTAATCGCTGGAAGAGGTAAAAGTGAATTTCATCGTGAAGTTTATTCAAGTAATCGCTGGAAGAGGTAAAAGTGAGTTTCATCGTTAAGTTTATTTAAGTAATCGCTGGAAGAGGTAAAAGTGAGTTTCATCGTAAAGTCTATTCAAGAAATCGCTGGAAGAGGTAAAGGTGAGTTTCATCGTGAAGTCTATTCAAGTAATCACCGGAAGAGGTAAAGGTGAGTTTCATCGTGAAGTCTATTCAAGTAATCGCTGGAAGAGGTAAAGGTGAGTTTCATCGTGAAGTCTATTCAAGTAATCGCTGGAAGAGGTAAAAGTGAATTTCATCGTGAAGTTTATTCAAGTAATCGCTGGAAGAGGTAAAAGTGAGTTTCATCGTTAAGTTTATTTAAGTAATCGCTGGAAGAGGTAAAGTGAGTTTCATCGTGAAGTCTATTCAAGTAATCGCTGGAAGAGGTAAAAGTGAGTTTCATCGTGAAGTCTATTCAAGAAATCGCTGGAAGAGGTAAAGGTGAGTTTCATCGTGAAGTCTATTCGAGTAATCGCTGGAAGAAGTAAAAGTGAGTTTCATCGTAAAGTCTATTCAAGTAATCGCTGGAAGAGGTAAAAGTGAGTTTCATCGTAAAGTCTATTCAAGAAATCGCTGGAAGAGGTAAAGGTGAGTTTCATCGTGAAGTCTATTCAAGTAATCGCTGGAAGAGGTAAAGGTGAGTTTCATCGTGAAGTCTATTCAAGTAATCGCTGGAAGAGGTAAAAGTGAATTTCATCGTGAAGTTTATTCAAGTAATCGCTGGAAGAGGTAAAAGTGAGTTTCATCGTTAAGTTTATTTAAGTAATCGCTGGAAGAGGTAAAAGTGAGTTTCATCGTGAAGTCTATTCAAGTAATCGCTGGAAGAGGTAAAAGTGAGCTTCATCGTGAAGTCTATTCAAGTAATCGCTGGAAGAGGTAAAAGTGAGTTTCATCGTGAAGTCTATTCAAGTAATCGCTGGAAGAGGTAATCGTGAGTTTCATCGTGAAGTCTATTCAAGTAATCGCTGGAAGAGGTAAAGGTGAGCTTCATCGTGAAGTCTATTCAAGTAATCGCTGTTCAAGTAATCGCTGGAAGAGGTAAAAGTGAGTTTCATCGTGAAGTCTATTCAAGTAATCAAGTAATCGCTGGAAGAGGTAAAAGTGAGTTTCATCGTGAAGTCTATTCAAGTAATCGCTGGAAGAGGTAAAGGTGAGTTTTATCGTGAAGTCTATTCAAGTAATCAAGTGATCGCTGGAAGAGGTAAAGGTGAGTTTCATCGTGAAGTCTATTCAAGTAATCGCTGGAAGAGGTAAAAGTGAGTTTCATCGTGAAGTCTATTCAAGTAATCGCTTTTTATCTCTTTGCTGTGAACAAGTTTGTTTAATATGTTGCTTTTATTCAAACATACCTGGCTCGTTCATCGCCTACACTTGGTAAGCCCAAAATGTTCTGGTCGATTTCAATATAAATCTTGTGAAATTTTATCAGTACTTGCAAACAGCTTCACTAGGAGTTTGATCACTTCGTTTGTCAAATAGTTTTCAGATTAACTAAAAGTTTTCGCCACTTATGAAGATAATTGAAAAACGAAGATCCATTGCATGGTTGAGAACTCACACTATCAATATCAAACGATTCAACCACTGAAGGTATGCAAGACGACTAGGAGACAAACTATTGAGGATAAACATTATATTAAATTGAAACTTTAATCATGTTTTTTTTTATCAAAACCCCCCTATTAAGCTGGCGCGATATGATTATTTGATAAATTTAGTGGTTTAATGATGTTCGGTTGATTTTGTATGCGAATTGCCGTGCGAAAGTCCATCTTTCCTTGTATCGTATTCTATATCATTTACACTACTTGGAAGTTTAAATTCATATATAGTTACGAATTATTAAAAGTTTTATTCATAAACATGTGAATACCAATACAAGGATAACAATACAGACATAATACCCGAACAAATATTGTATATGCAAATTAGACAGACCCGGCATGTATTGACGAACTCTGATGTATTATAATATAATCCCATATTATTTTTGTATTATATGCAAATTACTCCAACTTGCGCATAAGAAAATGTTAGAGAGTTATAGTGATAAAATCAAACATTTGATACCATTGACGATGTCAACTTTTAAGGTAACCATAACTGTTAGGAAAACAACAAGAGAGCTCAAACATTTTTAGAGATCCTCCTATAGGACAGACAGACAGACAGAAATATTTTATTTAAGTGTAACTCGCCAGTTACATGTTTAAAACATAGTATGTATTTAGAAAACTATTTTTAAAAAACTGACAACCAGCCGCGTGGGGACACTAGTTTTACATAATAATATACATATGTACAAATAATAAATTAAAAATGATAAAAAAAACCTACTAACATGAATAGATAAACATTTCAGAAAAAAATTGGGGCCTTAAAAACATATTTGTCACTATATTAGCTAAAACTTTGGCACCTTCAGCATCTTGAACGCTAATAATTTTAACAATAACTGTTTTTTTATCCGTTATATCAAAGATAGGTAAAATATATAGGTCATCATGTAAACAAGGCGACTTCATTTCTCTCGCTTCGCTTCGAAAGTACTATTTCGCCTGCTTTACAGGATGCCTATAGGTCTGACAATGTCAGAAAGCATTTATTCAAGACTTTGTTCGAGTTAACATTGATGTTCTTTCATTCACCAAAGTCAAAATTCAAAGGTTTCTGAACTAGATATTCGCCCCGTGCGGTCCCTAATGTAGGGGAGACCAGGGCAAAGTGCCCCTTACATTTAAGAGTGTTTTCTGCGGCATATTAACATGTTCAGAATGCAACCTGCAGCATATCTCTAATTTCTATCAGATAGACTTTCATACGAGTAATGCTTTTAAACCTCCCGTAACAGGTTGAATAAAGCTATCCGTACCTTCATACTAGGAGCCGTGACATAAGTGAAATACTTTGAGAGCGGGAAGCCGCTATTGGCTGAAATATTGCCCAAGCGGCCTAAAACAATAACTCTCTCAGTCGCTCTTGATAGCGACGTTAAACCCCAAATCATTCCACCTCACCTCACCCAAATAGAGATAAGAGTCTCACCAAAGATAAGTGGATTGTAGAACTGTCCGCCTGGTTTGGGTGTGTAGTGTTGGATGAAGTCCTGTGAATGGTTGTGGAACATTCTGGCCAGATGACGATAAGTGGCACCTAAGGGACAAGTCGATAAACGATTCATTTCATGCATTTATTTGACGCAAGGTTACTTTGATTCAGTGATTTTCTAAGATATTGGAATCACATTTTTGTTCTTTTATGCTTATATATCTGATATAGCTATGTTAAAATTTTTACATTTTTACAGCTCTTTTTTTCAGTTCCGTCGCTCAGTATAAAGTCAACATAATAATCATTTATTTGTATGGCGCCTATTTTCCAACTTTAAGCTTATAAATGGCGCTGAACAAGAGAATTATTACACATTAAATGCGTCTCTAAACAGGAACGGTTTTAGAGAGCTCTTGATGGTCGTCTGTGAGATTGCTGTTTTAAGTTCAAATGGTAGACTGTTCCACAAGATGGGGGCTATTTTCGAGAATGCCCGATCAGCATTTCACATGCTCAGTAATAATAATTTGCTTCTCATGTGATATACGGAAAGACAGTTGCAGATCATTTGGTTCATATTTTTAAATTCTTTCCCTTGTAATCCTCTTGTTAGCGCCATAAGCAGCCATTAGTCATCGTAGGCAGGCGGTTTATTTTATTAAAATCCATTATCATATCATATTCTCTTCATGAACTTATCAAACACGTTGGCTCGTATAATGCAAGTGTATAACAGAAACTCATTAAAAATATAAACTTTCTTTCTCACTTGATAGGACAAAAAGCTTTTGTCATCAAAAGACAAATATCCTCCAAGTATACGTTATTCAGCAATATTAATAACAATATATTAATTTCAAAGTAACAAAAATCTATTTGAAGTTTGAGCACATCATTGTTAATAAATTTGAGTTACAACTATATATATTATACAAGGATACTAGTTTCCATATATATGATATTGGAAGCGATGTACACAACATTCTAACTAAACCTAGCCTCAATATTTTCCGTTTCACTTCTAAACTGAGTCTAGGAAGGCCTAGTAGAGGGTCGCGTCAACCGATGTATCGAATTGACCAATCAGATCTCATCTTACAAAGCCACAGTAGTCTGCTTTCGCACGTATAACGTTGGAGGGTCAAAGGTCGCAGAAAGGTCGGCTGACGCGGCCCTCTACTTGACCTTTCTAGACTTAGTATAGGAGTGAAACGGATGATATTGAGGCTAGGTTTACTTAGACTGTGTACACAATTAAAGAAAGGAAACTCCTTAGAGCTATCGATGCCTCGACTCGGTGATAATAAAGTGCAATTGTTCGTGAAGCATTGAACGTATGAGAGAATGTAAATGACTTATCAACTCACGTGACACATTCCCTATGCCTTCAAAGTTTTTATCTGTCGAAGAAAAAATAAACATACAAATATTTTGAAATAATAGAAACACTAGGCAACATTCAATTTGTAGTATACAAAGCACAAACTCTCATGTTTATCCCTTTGTACATTTCTGTAATCGGGCAATTAAAGTTCCTTTTAATATTGAGGGTTATATCTGGATACGTAAATGTAATGTAAGTAATACCTAACATGACATGTTATCGGCCAGCAAACACGTGTTAAATATTTCATTTGGTCCGGTACATGGATAATTTTGATTGATAAATTATTTGAATTTTCATTCATATTTCTCTCTATATTTTCATTTAAAAAGAACAATTAGACAAAGGTATTTTATTTTACAAGATTAAATTTGAGATGACATCTATGATTGTGTAATGGACATCCGGTGTAAACATTGACTCGCTTGACTTGTTGGGTTGGCAGATACCCCTCACTTGGCCTCTAGTTTTTGACCTTGTGTATTGGGCGACCCCCTTCTTTGACCCCCCAATTTCTGGCATAAAAAACTCGCCTTATACATGGAAATATACGGTATATACGATAAGTAAAATGATAAGTACCAACGCTGCCAAATTCCAACCTGTCTTTAATCAAACACATTTTATTGAAACCGACAACATGAACAGTATGAAATAACCCATTTCAAAACAATGATTGGATAGGGAATATTTCTGTTTCCACACATCATTAGAATATGTGCTTTACGGTTATAAAACTGGTAGCTAAACATTAAGTTAACATTTCCCCACGTCACTGAATTAACATGATATTGAAGATGGTATTATAACAGATAATGTGGTAAGATGTATAATATCATAAGAAATATGTACTCAAATGTATGTGCTTCTGTAAGATTTGGTAAATCCAGAACAGATTTCTTTACAACTAGTAACGGTGTTCGACAGGGTTGTATGTTGAGCCCACTGCTCTTTATCATATTTATTAATAATCTTGCAGAAGATCTTCAGCATAGCAATACCCATGGCATATTTGTAAATGAATACATTGAAATTATCAAAATAGTATTGTTTGCGGATGGTGTTGCACTTTTAGCAGATAGCATTGTTGATTTGCAAAGGAAATTAGATATACTTGATGAGTTTTGTAACAGATGGGGGTTTGAAGTGAATCTTGATAAGTCAAGGGTGGTTGTATTTAGAAATGGTGGATGTGTGAAAAGTGGTTTTATAGAACAATACCTGTAAAAGTAACACCTTACTATAAATATTTAGGAATTGTATTTTCACCTCGTTTAATATGGTCTAAAGCCTGTGAAACTCTGTCTTTACAAGCTACAAGGGCATGCTTTCCAGTGTTTCAACTTTTTGCAAGATACCAGGATTTATCTTTATCTATTGTTCAAAGTATATTTATCAGTAAAATACTGCCAATTGTAACGTACGGTTGCGAAATTTGGGGCTACACTTATAGAACGTGTATTGAAAAGGTTCAGATTGAATATTTTAAATAGTTTCAATGTATTAGTAAAAAACAGCATCATGTGCTGTACTTGGAGAAATTGGCAGATGTAATTTGTGTGTGCATCATTATTCAAAGTGTACTAAATATTAGTGTCGAATTGTCCGCATGGACCGAAATAGATACCCAAATGCAAGCTATAAGATGTTAAAAATTTATGATGAAAGTGGTGGAAATAACTGGGTTTCGCACGTTAGAATGCTTTTGTTTACTACAGGTTTTTCTTATGTATGGATAGCCCAAGACTGTGGCGATATAAATCATTTTATGTTAGCTTTCAAACAACGTTGTATAGATATCGATATACAACACTGGAATAGTAAAATCAGCAATTCATTATTTCTTGTAAATTATAGTACCTTCAAGTCACTTTTAGAACCGGAAAAATATATCTCTAGTGGTACATTAAGTAAAAACTTAATGCGAATGTTAATTAAATTTCGATGTCAATCACATAACTTGAATATACAAAAACAGCGATTTTCAAAAGCAATTGTTCCTTATAATTAACTGGTTTGTAAAAAATGTGCTTTGGGACTGTGTGACGATGAATATCATCTTTGGCTTATATGTCCATTCTTTAAACAATACAGATCTATATATATTACAGCCTTTTATTACAGCCCTCCTTCTACTGTTAAATTCCAAGCTCTCATGAGGGTACAAAATACAACTGTTCTCAAGAAGATGTGTATATTTCTAAAGCTGAGCCTACGTTAACATAATTATTATTTCATGTACTCTACACACCATATCATTTATGTATATGACATCTGTTGTATTCTTGGCCATATGGCCTTCAATTCTGAATAAAGTGAATTAGAAAATTAGATAATGTATACAAAGCCTTAAAGGGCCAGATCGAGGCACGTTTTAAGGGGGAGTATAAGGTGATGTCAGGAAAATGAAAATTAACTATTCCAATTGAAAGACACTGAATTTAAACTGAATGTAGCAGTAATAATTCAAATATACAACGTTAAGTTTAGCCATGGGATTCCTTTTTCTTACACAACATGAATTAAAGGTGTTCACACAAAATGGCCGCCAATGGAGTTTATGTGAATCTTCATACTTTGTCCTCTGACTATATATTATAAGGATGATTGGCTTGTGTAATGAGATTTTTGACACTGTCAAAATAATACATTAAGCATTAACTTACAATTTTCAGATACATATTTGAAATATAAAATTATCAAAAACGTGCTACTGCCCCTTAAAAGATGAACATGATAAAAAGTAAACAAAAAACTCTTTTACAATTTATGTTGTGTTGTATTGTCTTGTATCTGTCATCTGCCTCACTAAACTACAATAGACTGTATAAGTATAACGTGAGAGTGTTACGCACAGAAGCGATTCCGGGCCAGCCAATGTAGAGCGGACCCGTCCTTGGCAGCTATGTGTGGGTGACGGGACAGCTTATAGTGTAGATCACTGGTCCCACACTTGGGCTGACCGACGATGAAGAAGAAGGGCACACAGAAGAGACGCTGCTCCCCCTTCCCCCATCTCCCTCTCCAGCACGGGTTCCTGTGGGTCTTCAGGAGGTTGGGGCGCTTCTGGAATAAGATATAATCTCTATATCGTATTGGCAATTTGCCTCTTCATCGCGTACATCACGATGTAACACGGAGTGCCTTGAAAAGTCGTATGTCAATCCATAATTTACCCATTGAGAGTGGTCGGTGGCAGTATATTAGGAGGGAAGAACGTCTCTGCAAGTTATGTCACCAAAATGTTCTTGGAGATGAGTTTCACTATCTGTTCAGATGTGAAACTCTTCGCCCATGTAGAATTTTGCATTTTACTAAAACATATTATTATGCAAATGTATATTCGCTCTGTAAAATTATGACACCTAAATGTACTAAAGAACTAAAATGTTTTGTCTAAATTCATTACTATACTACAGTCTCTGTTAAGAAATAGTGCATAAGACGCATGTATAATATGTTTAATCTATGTATTGTTAACTTGCTCTTGTACCACCGTTGGTGGTTTCGAGTGAATAAAGATATATTGATTGATTGATTGAATACAATAAAGAAGTTGTAATTCATACTACTATTTATCACACCAACTACCAACCTCTATATGCCTACCACGAATAAGATGATCTCGTTTAGAAGTGAGGTATGTGGATGATTTCCTAGTCAAGTAGACTTTGAAATGATACTGTCAATAAAACTAAACTTGGAAACGCTCACAACGCAATAGCAACGTAGTGAAAATACAAAGGTAACTTACAATCTTGTAACTTTGGAACCAATAAAAAAGAAAAAAAGAAAAGAAAAAAGAAACGAACGTGGTTGTATTGAGAGCGTTTAACTAGAACATTTTCTTTTCTTATCAATTTGAAATTACAAGATCTTACTAATGTACTTGTATCAAAATTTGCCTAATACGAATTAGTGGTAAAACAACTCACAAGTTTCAAGAGATCGTACGCTTTCATCCGAGGGTCTATATGTTGACGTGGTCCCGTACACGGGGGGCCTAGTGCTTGAACAGGTCCTCGGCTTCTAGAGAATAGCTCATCAGTGTTGAATCCAGTAAGAGATCTAGGCACATCGTCACTACCGTTGTCTGCCAGCCATGCTACGTGTTGAAACAATGCTGTCAGACTATCCTCGCTACGGGTTTGGTTACTTGCTTCAAAGGTTGTTTTCTGGGTAGGCCTGTCATCACTGTCGTCTTCAGCGTCGCTGTTATATCTGTGATATGATCTCTGAGGTGGGTTGTCCTGGCCCGAATGGTCTACCTTGTATGCTATGAGGTTGGTTTCTCTACGAATCTCATCTCGGGTAGAAACAAAGATGATAAAGATAGCGGCCTCAAATACCGCCCAGGCACAGATTACAAGGATGTATCCGTGCTGTAATTTAGAAAATGTTTTCGATATAAGAATACGAAAACGCATCCTGTCTCAGGGTACGAACGTTGAAATTTTATCGAGAAGGTAGCGAGAAAAGGATTTGATTGGCTATATTCCAAGTACTGCGCGAGCAAATCTAGCTCCTGAGCCCAGGGTACAGAGCAGTGGAGTTAGCGTAAGGTTCGTTCCCTGAGACAGGATGACGAACATAGAAAATGTTGCACAATCTTTCATTTAAGCTCTGAAAAGAAAATTATGCGTAAAAGCAGTCCAAATTAAACAAACAAATTCTGGAGTCTCTTTCAAACTTTTTATTTTCTGATTATCGGGAAAAAGATTATTGCCAAAAAATGCAAATATATTGACTGATTACCAAAATGAGCAAGGTACCGTATGTAAATACTTGTTGTTTCATAAAGGGAAAATGTAATGAAAGAAAACAGGGGTTCATGTATTTTTGTGCTTCTATACTAACCTTTATTAGTATCCCAGATGTCCCACGAAACCTTTGGGCACATTCGGTATTTGTTAATTGAAAAAGAAATCATCGACAAATTTTGATTGAACACTTCTGACAGATGCGTACGTAAAAACCCTACCATATGTTACCCTCCTGCTTGCATCGGCATGTCAGTCAATACACGGCGCCTTTGTTCATTTTATCAACCAAAACGTCATAGCCCAATGACTTTCTCAATCAATCAAATTTACGCGTGTCATAATTGTTTAATACTTCAAGGGATCGAGCTGAACATTAAAATCGGTTCATATGTGGAACTCGAAATGTTGACATGATCGAGGTGTTATCCATGATTATTAAAAAATAATAAAAATAATAATGCTTTAATGCGTGCTTTAATTCAATTGTCGTTTAAGGTTTCTATAAATCAAGATCGATGTATATTATATATGGTCGTCAAACCAACCATGAGTCTTAGTGGTCGTGTCATATAGAGAAAGCATGCATGCCATAAATAAATAATATTGTTAGTATCAAATTGCTATACCGTCCGACAAACGAAATTGTTATTGAGCATAAAATAGTTATTTACGAATCATATGTTATCGACACCCAAAAACACACTGAAAAATAACCCAGTTTATTATGATCAAAAAGTGAAACAATGTAAAATAACCCGATTTATCATGATCAAAAAGTGTTGGAAAAGGAGAAATATACATTTTATCAATCAACTATAAAGAATGATATTTGTTTACAATGAAATATTAAAATAGTGTTTTCCAAAATCACAAACTAAAATAATATGCTGTCTTGGCTTTGCTTAAAAAGCAGATATAAAATAGCCTCTATAAATGATTCCACTTTTAAAGGTTAACGCCTGATCTATACTTACCAAACGTCTCCATAAAGCCATTAAGTCGATCTAGCTCCCAATATAAAAGATACACGAGGTGAGGAGACAAAATGTAGAACATAGAATCAAGCCTCAGCAGCTCGCAGGTTCACAGTGAGACGCCACCATTGATGTTTACAACAAGATGACGAATGCTTTAAGAAAGGCGGCAACCAGCTGTCGAACTCTCTCAAAGATTGAACGATCGACCGTAAAGGTACAACAACTGACGCCGTCATCATGACACGTTAAAGGGGCAGTAGCACGTTCTTTTAATAATTTCATATTTTGAAGTTTCACTGATAATAGTAAGTGAATGCTAAATATATCATTTTGACAATGTCAAAAATCTCATTACAGAAGCCAATCATCCATAGTCAGATGATAAAGTATGAAGATTAACATAAAATACATTGGCGGCCATTTTGTGTGAACACCTGTATTTCATTTTCTGTAAGAAAATGGAATCACATGGCTAAACTTTACGTTATATATTTGAATTATTACTGCTCCATTTAGTTTAAATATAGTGTCTTTCAATTGGAACTGTTAGTTTTCATTTTCCTGACATCACCTTATATTCCCTCTAAAAACGCGCTACTGCCCCTTTAAAGGGACGGTCATATCGAGCTTTCTTTGAGGAAGGGAGGGGTATCGGTCTTGGGAGAACTTGTCTGAGAAGTGCCTGTGTATGTATACAGCTGCATCCCTAAGGTTTGTTTATCTATTTAGTAATCCAAATGCAAATAGCACGTAATTTTGGATGCCTTTCAGGTATCGTGTGTTATGTAATCTCTTCAGAAGAGAAAATGTACTGCGCTGCAACATATATCATATCAGACAACAGACCGGGACATTTTGACGACTGGCCAAGGGAGAAGTTCTGAAAGCCTTTTTTGATATATTTCTCTGTAAAATCTCCAATCTGCAAATGATTGACAACGTAAAAATATGATTTAAGTTTTTTTTTTTTTTAAACTGATTTTGATAAAATGACTTTAAAATTCTATGGTTTAGAAAAATACTGAATAAATAAAACTTGAATATAACTTTATCATTGCAAAAACAACACGTATAAAAGCCTACATGAACAGAATTGCTTTAAAAAGTCTGTTCCAACCTTTTCAAATCTATAAGAATACATTCTATTCTTTTTCCCTTGTCAACTATCTGCAAGTAGCCTTGTTGCCTTGGTCTTAAACTTACTCGGGCGTAATCTACAATCAAATTATTATTGTTTAAGCCTTCTTGTCAAAATGCGATTTTTAATCAAATAAAAGGATATTCCGAGACAGTTGAGATTTGTTTCAGAGTCCTTTTCTGTAAATATGTTTTAAAAGACGAATTCAATTGTATGCTTTGTATAACGATATAGGAATGAAACATGTGCTTAAAGTGACACAGAGTATCTTTTTTAAAATTTTATTTAGTTTTGATAAGCTACAAAATATCTTATATGCTGATTGAAGTTCATATCTCATCACTGGACTTGCAAATATATCCATTTATGCATAATATATATAACATGCTTGATTTTATGGAAAAATCAAGAAAAAATCTCAAATAAGTTTAATATTCGAAATTATGCATCCAATAATTCTACCTATTAGTTACAATACCTAATAAACACTATCGAATCGAATTTATCTTCCTGTCAGCTTATGACAAGGTTTCAAAAGTACGTTTGGCGAATTTGCGCGCCCCACTCTAGCCACATTGTCCGGTTTTCGATCAAAATCCCGACTTTGAATGGCCGTATTTCGCTCTAATGTACTGATTGACCTTGAACTTGTTATTTTTAGTAACAGTCAGTGGTTCCCGATCTAATAACATCGATTTCAAAATTTGACTTATGTGATCCTATCAACATACTCTGTGTCTCTTTAATATTCAATGTACAACTAATGCATCTCTTATTTATCTTATGAAAAACACTGTAAAACATCTTTATTTGTATGCAAACTATGTAAAAAAACCTTTTATGTTATGTTGTTTATTACTTAAGTTGTAGCCTATATTTAAACTTCATCGATTTAAACATATTTTATTCATGATGAAAAGGATGAGGAACAAGTTAAGTTCTCCAACTTAGAATACCTTCTCCTTGGAATGTACATGGATGATGTACAATGTTTTGCAAAGATAACAGAGCATGAATTTCATTGTCCTCTTAAATGTTAGGATGTTTCATTATCTAGCACCAAACCTGTAAATTATAACAATCAGTTTTGTATACAATGAACATGGGCCTGTAGCCTATATACATAGACTTATATACAGTCTCTGAAAGATGATAATTCTCAAAAACAATTATTTTATAAAATATAAGAAAGGATTATCAGCAACATATTTTGAAGCTGATGCCACCCAGTGTTATTGTCAATAACAATAATGTTGTTTGTCATCAAAGATCCACCCCGTGAGTTGTCAGGGGTTTTATACGCCAAACTTTCTAATAGTGTAATCTGGCCGAGAAATATCGATAGCTGAAGAAAAGTAGCCTCTCATTTTAAAGGGGTTGTAGCACGTTTTTTGAAAATCTTATATTTTCAATTTTTCGATGATAATTGTACGTTAATACTTAATGTATCATTTTGATAGTGTCAAAAATCTCATTACACAAACCAATCAACCAGTCAGAGATCAAATTATCAAAATTCACATAAAGTCCATTGGCTGGCATTTTTTGTGAACACCTTTAATCATTTTTGTAAGACAAATGAATCGCATGTCTGAACTTTATATTACATATTTGATTTATTACTTCTTCATTTAGTTTAAACACAATGTCTTTCAATTGGAACCATTAATTTTCATTTTCCTGACATCATCTTATGTTCCCACTAAAAACGTGCTACTGCCCCTTTAAAACTAATCGACGACGTATAGGGACAACAGGATGGTTTTAATTCACTATGGTGATCGAAAACCGGACACTGACGCGCGTCAACCAGCCAAACGAAATTTTTTGATAGTTATCCAAAGCTGTCAGAATAACAGTTTCGAGTTCATAGTGGAAATATATAACTAGTACGAATATAAATTGGAGATGTTAATTGGGTTCCATGAAAACTTCATGATTACTGTCACAGGACTTGCTGTTTTGTAAACAAGAATTGATGATACATAAATGAAACGTTTTGCATTCATATCATTTCTTATGCCATACACGTTCGTTTCAAAGCAAAGCTATACGTGTTTGATTTGTGTGAAATCACAGAGTGACTCTTACTCCAATAAGGTTTTGATTTTATTGTAACTACGGTTTGATTCAAGCTTTTTGTAAACAAGTAAATTTATATTGATAAAGACGCTATGACAGTCGTCCGATTTCCATCAAACACATTTTCAAAGAAACTAAATTTTTCATCTAAAGCGGGATAATATGATCTCTTTGCTATCCATGAAACATGCAACATTAATTTGATATTTTAAAACCAAAGAAGAAGTGAAAAGAGGGAACATGTGTCAGTGCACAATGTTGTGGATTGTTTTACTTTTGGTCACATTTGAGTGAGGCTGAAATATTTTACGGCGACTCTTTCAATAAGTCATTGCTGAGCTGTTTCCATATAGTTTTACGTGAGAACGAAGTACCTTTTATCTTCGTTATTATTTCCTTACAGTATACCAACCTTCTTTGCAACGTGTGATGTACAGTAGAACACAGACAATTGTAAATATAGCCAGCAAAGTTATCGGCAGCAATCTTGAACACCTTTCCTTTCAGTTTGATTCAAAAGTTCAAAAGAAAGCTCTAGCCATTCAATGTGACCCATCCCACTTTCTAAATGAATGTTAAGAATTTTTAACTTCTGGATGTCGTTTCAAAATTTGGCATTTAAATCGTATTTTAATATTTATACGGCATTAAATCTCCTTCCTTCTAACAAGCGATACTTCCTTCCATTTAATACTATTTTTCGCTCGTTTTATACAAAATCATTAACTCGTTTAATAAAAATAGTATTAAATGGAAGGTCGTTTAGTATCCTCTATATATTTTATTTATCTATTTAATTGCGATTTTTTAATCATTTATGCCAAGCTCTTTTATTTTGAATTAAGACAGAAATACATACCACTCCACTTTTTAGATAAACAACCAAAGGATGCTTATACTTCTTTATTGCAAACTAATAACGAAGCTATTATTGTTCAATTAGCATTATATATAAAACTTGCATTAGAAAAGAAAGATCTTCTCATAAAGCAATTGGTAAAACCTTAGGTATTGTAGTAGAATGTTGTTTTACGTAACTATGTATTAGTTAACTTTCATGTACCATACTGTAACTCTTTTGTATATGGGCCAGAGGCCTTTCATACAATAAACATCTTTGAAACATCTTTGACTTTGAATGTAAAACAAATTTCCCCGCGGGGATAATAAAGTTTATCTTATCTTATCTTATCTTATCTTATCTTATCTTATAACGAACTCCAAGGGACCAAAGAATTTAGTTCGCTGTATCCGGTGTTCGTTACTCGCGTATGGCCGCAATACATACGGGACTTAAAAAATCGTTCACTATATCCGAGTTTGCTATATCCGTGTTCTACTGCATGTATGGGAGGAATGCGACATGACAACTGGTATCCAATCGATTGTTTTAACAATTACCCCCCTTATAGTGGGTACGGTATCTAACTTGCACCATTCGAATGAGTTTTCGATGCAATTGAGCACCGAAATACCGGGATATGGTATTGAGGCGAGTAACCTATCGGGTTAAATTGGGAAAACAATAGCTCTGATGATACACAGCTACAAGAATGAATAATAATGTCACAGGCACTAGGAAACACGTACTGTGTTCAAGTTATGGATTATAAATATGTAAATTCAAGTAGCACTCAATATTTCCAAATGCCAATCGAAGTGAACCATTCTGCAAGAAAGCGGAAATCATTGCTAAGATAGGGCATTTTCTGACAAATTAGAAATAATTATTTGTTAATTTGTGCATATTTTAACAACACACAATATATAACTATTCGTATAATTGTAGCGCATTTCTCTCCCTACAGAGGCAGCTCAGTCATACCCGAGTTAGCACGCACTGAGCTGCCTCTGTGGGGTGAGAATGTCCTTGCACGTATTTAAGAAAAATAACGATAATGGCGGACTCTTTGGCCCCTGTAGAGCCAACAGACCACTTGTCACATGTTGACCATTTCCCTCTCACATAAATAGGCGTGTTTGAAAGTGCATTCTGCATCAGCGAAACCCATGGTGACGATATAACAGCAGTGTTCCTTCCCAAAATCCGGGTCACCATAGTTCCAGCTGAGAGTGTACGGTTTCCCGGAGGGCCACCGGTAAGCTTTCTTGTTTCGTCTCGTGCGGCTCTTTCGTCTCAGTGCCGTCCAGACATGGAACTCTGAAGTTAAGAATAGTTCATTTTCTGGACGCTTCACTTAGTCCATTCTCTCCCCACAGAGGCAGCTCAGTTCTATTACGGCTAGATACCGGGGTTCCGGCAGGTTACCCTAGCGGCAAAAAGTTGTAACTCAAGATATCTCCCTTTTTTTTAGCCAATGAAAACACCTTTTGGATATCCATGACTTGGAGAATTCGTAACGTTCGTTAGTGACATGGAAACTATCATACCTTTATGTTTACTTTTCATTAACAGTGTGAGAGGAAAATATTTGAAAAATCAGATATGGATTGGATTTTTCGTAAAATAGAAACTGTTTTCTAATTGTGTAAATCATTATTTGTTTTAAGATGGCTTTTATTTTACTAATTAACAAAAACTAACCAATTAAAAGGTAAAAAGCGATGTTTTGTAAAAGGAAGAGTTATCTCCCCTGGAATTTAAATTTCAATTACGCATATGGAGATGACCGAGGTTTTGCGAATGATCACTTTTGAAACGGCCTGGCTGATTGCACAACTTACTTCGATTCCAATCAGATTTCTACCTTTCTATCCCATGTATTAGCCGTAATAAAACAGAGGCTTACTCGGGTATGACTGAGCTGCCTCTGTGGGGAGAGAATGGTCTTAGTCCTGACAAGATGGCTTTTATATCTTCACAATATTTACCAGCTCGACATTTATCTTCAATAGTCCACCTGTATTTTATCGTCTTGCCGACAAACAAAGCCAAACGGTATATTCTATGACCAATGCTTTTCTTAATAATCGTTAATTCACACTACATATTCTTTGTACATTTGTAAATATTAGTATACATGTCTCATTGTATTTATTGCGTATGCAATTTTTATTTTAGGCTTACTTACGTTTACTACGAATTTCAACGTGTGCAAGAAACTTCACGTCGAGGTAAATCTTATGTGGATGAACAATTACGTTTTGAGTTTTAATCCTTCATCATTATTTAAGGAAAGAAACAATATCAAAAAATGTATAAATATCTATTACAATAATGAAGTTTTTATCTTATTAACAGCGAAAACTGTCACCTGCACTGTAAACACTATTCGGCGCCCATCAAATACTCAGATATAAATATCATGAAACATGCGAGAACAAAACCTTTATATAGAGTATGTCGGTGAAATGTTGGTAGTTCTCTGTGGTGAGGGTCAACATTCATAAACTGAGGTTATATAGAGTATGTCGGTGAAATGTTGGTAGTTCTCTGTGGTGAGGGTCAACATTCATAAACTAAGGTTATCAGTAATGAAAAAGGTTCAATTGTAAATGGTTTCAGGAATCACTTGTGACTTTCGTTGTTATTGATGATAGAGATTGTCAATATTTGTTTTGTAATTTCTTTTCTTTGTTTAATGAAAATTGACAACATAAATTGTTTTAACTAAAGGTATATCTTTCATAAATTTTCCTTCGATTTGCCTGGTAAGATGTTTTTGTATATTGACATCAAACATTTGTCATCTTCCTAATGATATTTATTGCTCACCAATGAAGGGTCATACAACGAATTCTTTAGGAACAATAATGGATCGATACAAGGATTTAAAAAATAACTTTGAAAGTGTAAGTAATGATTCTTGCTACGACACAAAAGGTATTCGAACGTAACACAATAACCAATACCCGTGCGGCATATTAACTTACGACTTAGACCTCGTTGTCCATGGAAACCAATCATAAGAGTGTCCTGTTCAATATTGATATCGGGAACTCTTAGGCCAAAGAGTCCTGATATCTGTTGAAAGGACACTTTGTTACAAACCGTTAAAATCAAATTTCAACGACATAGACATAAAAAACTAAATGTATCAATTATCAGATTATTTAAATTAACGTCGCTACCGAACAATTATGATGTTTACCGCTTTTGCCTGGATCATCTGAATCAGAATTTGCACAAAAATGAACCCCAAGAAAATCGAAAAAAATAGTCATTTAATATGATTCACGTTGCACGCCTTTTATGAAGTACTCATATAAATTTTAAAAATTAAACTAGAAAATGTGTGTCCATGGGACACAGATGCCCCCGCTAATAAAAAAAGCCCTCAATGTTTTCAACCATAGAATTTAATACAAAATGAGAGATGCACATCTTTAGCTTCATTTAAATTCAAACATCCTTAAAAATGTAGAAAATTAAAAATTCCCAAAATAAAATATGAGATGCACACCTTTAGGATACCTAAAGATCAGTTTGAAAGATCAGCGCAGTCTATCCAGTACTTTTTTAGGAGAAGTGGATACACAACATCCCTTATCATACCAATATGGGCTTTCACTTGCCCCAAAATTCACCTAAGTTCAACATGTCAGAAATTTGAAGAAAAAAAAATCAAAAATTGAAAAACAAAATATGAGATGCACACCCTTAGGATGCCTAAAAGCCATGTGTGCGATTTCAATTAAATCTGTTGAATGGTTTTTGAGGAGAAGTGGATAAATAATACCCTGTATAGAGTGGTTACGTACGTACGTACGGACGGACGGACGTACGGACAACCGAGGGTATTCCAATATGCCCCTGCCATATATGGCGGGGGCATAAACAAGCCTTCTCGGTATTTCAAAATCTAAAATGAAATGGACATCCTGTGAAAATTTGCAGGTGGATAATCATGGCTTTTTGTCCCACAACATTTACTTAGTGCCTTGCGCTTTGACATGCTAGAAGCACGTGCTCCTACACCCCTTTAGTACTACACACTTCATTCACAAATCAGTGGAGGTGGCCTTGAAGGGTTGTAGAAATTTGAAACACATTTAAACTATTAACTTGATTGAGTTTACTTAGGTCAAGTGAGTTGTAACTTCATTACTTACAAAGTTTAAGAGATGCATCTAATAATCGCAGGGGCACATGTCCTGGACCTAGTCCTCGGCTTCGCCTCGGACAAAGTCTCCCTGCCATTATTTAAAACATCTCTTAAACTATGCTTGTATCTGTATCTTATCGGTATGTTTGTGAAGTACCTCCTTTGTGAACTTCTTTCATCTTGCGCTTGATGTAGAGATGTTTCTTCTTGGAGTCGAGCGTGATAAGGTCTCCCCCCTCCCCATGACACACCTTCCTCGCCCCGCCCCAACTCTTCTTCTTCTGGTACAGCTTGTAGTACATTCCAAAACGAGGCGCCGCCTTGTACCCGTCGTCTTCATGCAAACAGAGTAGAAGTCAACATCTTAACGATTAGACTTACATTTAGTCTCAGAAGTATTTTTTTTCAATATTGATTTTTAAAAACAATGCATGAATTATAACAGAAAGGAGCCGAGATGGGTTATCTAGACTTGCTATACTTTTCTAGACTGGGTTGGTCATCAATTGAATATTTGTGCTTGAGGGTCTGGATTACAAAATATCAGTGAGGAACAATGTAATGGTACAGGTGCTGCTGCTTAATAACTGTTTGTAGACATCTTCCTCACAAAGGTTAAATAGTCAGTTTCCAAATTAAATAAGCCGGGTCCGCGACTGGCGTCTAAAACTTTTCGTAGGAAGATGGTTTGTATAACTCCCATGTCATATCACAATTTTTCATTTTCATTATTTTCAAGTCGTCACCATTTCTTGATGAAATACTCTATAGTAAAAACTTGAATCAATATGTTCATAAATCATATTCACACAGCATATATAAGAGCCGACAAATGGATTGTTTATTAAAGTCTCACCTCAACATATATATACATACAGTACATTAGGTAAAACAATAAAACTTGAGGCAAACCTAAATAGGATGATGGGAGACATACGTCATTAAAGTATTTGCAAAGTGCAAAATAATTGCTTAAAATAAGCATACAATTATACAATAAAGGGACAGATATGTGGCATGCTTGAATAATTTGGCAAGCCCAAATATAGGACTGAGGTCAAAATGCTGAAATCAAGATTTTCTTTTTCTACAGTAATTTATTGATTGGACTCGATTTTTTCAAAATAATGGTCAAACTAGTTAATCTTAGGCAACACTTTGATATTTCTTGCCAATTTATCACAAACGTTCTAAAATTTACATTTAATAAGATAAAGGAAAATACTTTTTTTCTGCCCGAGAGTAGCAATGCCCCTGCCTAATGTGCCCCTCTGATACAATAGTGATTGAATGTGTCGATTATTTTACATCATATTTCCACTCAGTTCAAAATTAATGAAACGGGTTTTAAAGCACCTGCGGTGTAGTATTTACAGTAATAACAGAATATATAGCTCAAATTGAGTATTATTAATTTAAGTAAGCAATTGTTAATCGGGTAACAAAGCGGTATAAAGTGTAGTTCAATGAAGCTTTAATGATGTACAAACTCACACTTCGGCATAACACATCTTATAAAATTACCATATCGAAGTGGTAAAGGAAACATGTCCAATGATTATTTGTCTTCGTAGTGTTTAGCATAGACGCAATATACATCATGAAGACTCTGGAGTGTATGTATAAAATGCACAAGCAAAGATACGAAATTCAGAAATGCACGGTCATTAAAATAATTTAGATGATATAGCAACAATACTGAATCGTTACTTTTCAAGGAGTGATCAGTTATCGGTTGTTATAAAAATGATAGGAAGCTGGAAATGACATTCATGGGACTACCATGCGTTTTTAAAACAAATTCTTAAGAAAATATGTATATTGATCAGTTGCAATGCAACACAACATTAATTGATTAATAATTTATTTTGATCAGTTTTTTTTGGACTTTCTATATCTTACAAATCTTAATAAAGTCCCATCCCAAGACAATATGATATACTCAACATATATAAACATCTAAAAGGGCAATTCCAAAAGTGAGAGACTATCCAAAGTATACATATGTAAAGAACAAAAACACTCTGTAATCCATTGTTTTGTCAAAAATTATATCGGGACAGTTCAACAAAATCTCTCGGCAATCATTTGTTTTTATTGAAAGATGGTATGTTTGATTGATTGAAACATATTTTATTGACAAAAGGTCAAATGGATTGGGCAAAAGTGAAAACACTTACTGGGCCCTCTCCAATACAAAATGGATTAATATACATATGTTATAAAGATTTACAATTTTTCAAATGTTAACACAGGTTTTACAATTAAGGTTTGTGCAATTATGTTTGTTTTAAGGGACGGTTCTAGCGGAGTATTTATTGTAGAAACGAAATTCCAGGGGACATTAAACATTGCCAAATCTGAGCCTTCAGTAACATCTTTCAACTGAACATGTAATAATAACGTTTACCATATAACGTATTAAATGTAATGACCCCTCCAAGTTCCTTTAACAAAATCATCAAATAGAACTGTCTTCTGTCATTGTATAGTATTGTCGGTGTATACAGTCCCTCTCACAAAACAAAAGGATTGTCTCCTTATTCTTCTGCCCTGAGACAGTTTGATTATCAGAAGGCAATTTCAAATATTGGGACACACAAAAATCAAACAAGACAATGACGCTACTCAGCGATTAACTATTAGTCATTAACTGCCATAACCTAATTTGAAATTAAATAACGTATGTGGCAATATTGAGTCAATTGAGTGCACAAGTGTTGAGAAACAGAACATTTAAATTGGTTGACATTGCATTATCTCGGTATCAAAACGTGTCAGATAGCCTTCAAATACACCACAAATACAATGTTTATCAAACGTTTCCTTAACATAAAACACAAATACAAGCATGACTACATGTCACATACGCACAACAAGACTGAATATTATTTTGTCAAAACTTATATTGTCAAACAATATTGAATTAAACATGATAATCTCAAATATTTAAAAAAAATAAAAGATGATATTTGCACATATTTATAACCGATTAAGGATGATATTTACAAATATTTACAAAGGATTAAATATGATATTTACAAAATAATAAATACCTTTTAAAGGGGCAGTAGCACGTTTTTAGGGGGAATATAAGGTGATGTCAGGAAAATGAAAATAAATGGTTCCAATCTTTAGACAATGTATAAAAACTAAATGGAGCAGTAATAAATCAAATATACAATGTAAAGTTAAGCCATGCGATTCCTTTTCTTACACAAAATGAATTAAAGGTGTTCACACAAAAATGGCTGTCAATGGATTTTATGTGAATCCTCATACTTTGTTCTCTGACTACGGATGATTGGTTTGTGTTATGAGATTTATGATACTATCAAAGTAATACATTTAGTATTAACTTATAGTTATCAGTGAAAAATTGAAAATATAAAATTGTCAAAAAACGTGCTACTGCCCCTTTAAAGATGATATTTACAAAATAATAAATATCTAATAAAGGTAATAAATATCTTCATTTCACCCAGTGTTAACAACACTTTGATATTTCTTGCCAATTTATCACAAACGTTCTAAAATTTACATTTAATAAGATAAAGGAAAATACTTTGTTTCTGCCCGAGAGTAGCAATGCCCCTGCCTAATGTGCCCCTCTGATACAATAATGATTGAATGGGTCGATTTTTTTACATCATATTTCTACTCAGTTCAAAAATAATGAAACGGGTTTTAAAGAACCTGCGGTGTAGTATTTACAGTCGTAACAGAATATATAGTTCAAACACATCAGCCGGTGGAGGCTCATTCAGCTATTCAGCTCCATTCATATGGAACTCCCTGTTCTCCCCTCTAGGGAATTCCCCCTCGCTATCCATTTTCAAGAAAGATCTAGAGACGCATCTTTTCAACATGGCCTTCCAGTAAAGCATTTTTTATTATGACGTGTAAAAGCGAGTTCAGATTGAGATTTTGCGCTATGCATTATCATTATCATTATCATTATCCAATAATACTAACACGAGTTCAGCCTGCAGGAAGATATTCCGTTGTAATCAGCTTGTTTCGCTTCTCGCTTTAGCGCGGGTGATTGCATGCGAAGTAACGTTTCGAGTGACGGAGTGGAGCCAGTTTTTTCACCCCGTGACGAGATGAGAGATAAGTGATATCAAACTCTAAACAAAAGGTATCCTGTTTATTATATGCCTCTGTGGTCGAAAATGTGGTAATTAATGTCCAAAAGGTCTTAACTCGAGAGTTTTCAGGCGACGTCATACGGTTGTTGGTTGTAACTTAGCGACGGCGATGACGTCGCGTTTTATGTAGAAGTGACATCAATTTGAACCATTGTAAACATGACGTCATCCCCTCTGTGATATTTTCACTGACTTGAAAAAGTGATATCACACTCAATGGCGAGACTCAGTTGCGAGATCACTTTTTCAGAACTGAGAAAACTCAGTCTCTCACCGCTTAGCATATAATACAATTGTCTACAACATTTGTTTGTTTAGAATTTTGATATGCAAATACCAGAGATGAAGTTGAATTAGTTGATATGTTACAATGGCAATATATAGAGGATATCTGTCATTTCTTGACAAATACATAGAGGATATCTTTTGTTTTGAGTGTGATATCACTTATCTCTCATCGAGTGACGGGGTAGGGCCAATATTTTCACGAGTGGCGCAGCCACTCGTGAAAATATAGGCTTTACCCCGTCACGAGATGAGAGATAAGTGATATCACACTCAACACAAAATATATTCTGTTTATTATATGCCTTTGTGGTCGAAAATGTGGTAATTCATGTCCAAAAGGCTTTGACTCGAGAGTTTTCTGGCGACGTCATAACATTGTTTATCGTAACTTAGCGACGGCGGTGACGTCGCGTTGATTGTAAAAGTGACGTCAAACCATTGTACACATGACGTCATGCCCTCTGTGATATTTTCACTAACATGAAAAAGTGATATCACACTCAGTGGCGAGAACGCTTTTCTAGAACTGAGAAATAGAGGATATCTGTCTTTTCTTGACTAATACCATGTTTATCTCATCGAGTGAGGTAGAAAGGTTATATTTTCACGAGTGGCGCAGCCACGAGTGAAAATATATAACTTTTCTACCTCACGAGATGAGATAAACATGGTATTTGTCAAGAATTGACGGATATTCTATTTATTATATGATTTTACCATTGTAATTACGTCCGAAAAGGGTCATTTTCACGCCGAGCGGCTGCTAGGAACAGCCCGTCACCACAGTAACACTGTGACGTCATAAGCCAATTCGCCGCGTGAGACCATTGTTTTATGACGTCAAATTATATCAGTCACCGTTCGCAGTGAAAATATAAGTTATTTTCACTGTAGCTTGATAGACAGTTTATTTCACTGATAAATCCCAGTATTTCACTGCTCGCCATATAATAAATAGAGGATATCTTTTGTTTTGAGTGTGATATCACTTATCTCTCATCGAGTGACGGGGTAGAGCCAGTATTTTCACGAGTGGCGCAGCCACGAGTGAAAATATAGGGTTTACCCCGTCACGAGATGAGAGATAAGTGATATCACACTCAACACAAAATATATTCTGTTTATTATATGCCTTTGTGGTCGAAAATGTGGTAATTCATGTCCAAAAGGCTTTGACTCGAGAGTTTTCTGGCGACGTCATAACATTGTTTATCGTAACTTAGCGACGGCGGTGACGTCGCGTTGATTGTAAAAGTGACGTCAAACCATTGTACACATGACGTCATGCCCTCTGTGATATTTTCACTAACATGAAAAAGTGATATCACACTCAGTGGCGAGAACGCTTTTCTAGAACTGAGAAATAGAGGATATCTGTCTTTTCTTGACTAATACCATGTTTATCTCATCGAGTGAGGTAGAAAGGTTATATTTTCACGAGTGGCGCAGCCACGAGTGAAAATATATAACTTTTCTACCTCACGAGATGAGATAAACATGGTATTTGTCAAGAATTGACGGATATTCTATTTATTATATGATTTTACCATTGTAATTACGTCCGAAAAGGGTCATTTTCACGCCGAGCGGCTGCTAGGAACAGCCCGTCACCACAGTAACACTGTGACGTCATAAGCCAATTCGCCGCGTGAGACCATTGTTTTATGACGTCAAATTATATCAGTCACCGTTCGCAGTGAAAATATAAGTTATTTTCACTGTAGCTTGATAGACAGTTTATTTCACTGATAAATCCCAGTATTTCACTGCTCGCCATATAATAAATAGAGGATATCTTTTGTTTTGAGTGTGATATCACTTATCTCTCATCGAGTGACGGGGTAGAGCCAGTATTTTCACGAGTGGCGCAGCCACGAGTGAAAATATAGGGTTTACCCCGTCACGAGATGAGAGATAAGTGATATCACACTCAAAACAAAAGATATTCTGTTTATTATATGCCTTTATGGTCGAAAATGTGGCAAATTATGTCCAAAAGGTCTTGACTCGAGAGTTTTCTGGCGACGTCATACCATTGTTGATCGTTACTTAGCAACGGCGATGACGTCGCGTTGATTGTAGAAGTGACGTCAAACCATTGTACACATGACGTCATCCCCTCTGTGATATTTTCACTGACTCGAAAAAGTGATATCACACTCAGTTGCGAGATCACTTTTCTACAACTAAGAAAACTCAGTCTCTCACCGCTTAGCATGTAATAACATGTTTATCTCATCCAGTGAGGTAGAAAGTTTATATTTTCACCAGTGAAAATATTTAACTTGTCTACCTCACGAGATGAGATAAACATGGTATTTGTCAAGAAATGACAGATATTCTATTTATTATATGATGAAATCCTTCTAATTACGTCAAAAAAAGGCCAATTTCATGTTGAGCGGCCGCTAGGAAGAGCCCGTCACCGCGGTAACAGTGTGACGTCGTATGAGAATTCATGACATCATGCCATTGTTACATGACGTCATAGTCTTGAACTTGACGTCACTCGAGTGGTGATAAAGTTTATCACCACTCAGTAGAGTGACGATAAAGGTTATCGCCACTGTAGCCAGATAGAGGGTTTATTTCACTGATAGAACAGAGTATCTCACCCTCATTCATGTAATAAAAGTTGTTTGCTTCTCACGAGGGTAAGGCGAGGCGAGGGCTGACATTTCTGCAAAGATGGTATATCAGACCGTATTACCCGAGGGAGAAGCATACAACGATTTTATCTTACCGTCATGTAAGAAGAAAATATATTCATTTCTTTTTGATTGCCGTTAACGGATGAGCCATCACCGCTTCAACGACCTTGACCCCTAATGTAAACAAAATGGCGTCATCCAACCCGACTGAAATGTTATGAATCGAGTAACGTAAAACTACTAGCCTAAACATGCTTAACACCTATTTGATTTTTATTATATGATATTCGCAAGTAATGCAATGAGGTATTTGTTTCCAAATAAAACGTAGAATGATGAGAAAACAAATTTATAGTTAATAATCACGAAAACAGCTAATCGAACTTATGTAAACTCTGCACACTGCGTGCGTCATTTGGTAACATCATGTTAATGCTATGCGACACCTCTTCTTGAAGAGGAGCTGTTGCTATGACAGCGGGGAACATGAAATTTGTACACCGTGAGAGGTGAGTGTCCCGGGGTACATAAGATAAAACGAGTCGATCGTCAGCCAATCAAAAACGAGTATTTTACTGTAAGGTAAGATAAAATGTTGTGTTAGGCCGAACAAGACAAGACAAGACAAGGCTAGGCAAGGCAAGAGAAGACAAGACAAGAACGAAAGTTGATATTTCACTGCTTGTTGATTGGTCGTTAAGTTGCAATATTCATCACAACGAGTCTCTTCGAGTGTCTGAATGTGAACAGCGATAGCTTAATTGACAAAAGTCTTCATGAGATAATTCATAATTGCAATGTCAAATTTCAGCACATGCATAAAACAGATTTATAATATTTTTTGTGTGAAATGATGATAAAGATTTGAAGAATTTAATGATATAAAAGTTGAAAATTATTCATAACATTGGATACCTTCTAAGCACTTTGAGAAAATTATGAGATAACGATAGTCTAAACATTTGTAAAACATTTTGTTGATGATAAAATAAAAAGAATATTTACATTAAAGATTATGTAAAGGTTATCTTAAGAATGAGGTCACTTATCGCTTTTCTGAAATCATCTGTTCGATCAATCTCATTAAAAGAAGTTGAAACATGTAAAACTTTTGGCGTGTCTGATCTGAAAAATGCTACATTGGAGTCAAGAGTTCTATCAATGACTACCAACCCCAACATTCAATGTCAATCAACCACAAGCCCTGTTAGATATCCCAACATCATGACGACTTCTTAGCCTTACATCTGATTGGCTGAAATGACAATCAATCACAAGCCTTGTTACATATGCAAATATCCCGAAGACTTCCTATTCTCATCTCTGATTTGCAGAAATGAGAGGTCACTCAAGGTGACCCCACGTTAAGTATCAAGCATCAGTGACGGTTGACCTTAGTGTTGGTTGAAATATTGAAGCGGAGTAAAGCAATAACTCACTCATTCACCTTGGCACTAGTTTTCGTAAGGTTAATCACTTGAATTCATGAAAATGTTACATGCATTAAGCTCAATAAAAGGGTGCCCATTGATTTTCTACAAATTTGCATGTCTTCTTTCATTTTGAATATATGAGATGTATTGATTATATATTACATTCGGTATTTGACATAATATGAAAGCTAAATGATATACATGTACTTGTATCATGAAAATTACATTTCACATCAATTACAATAAAGTCGAAAGGAATAATTGATATTTTCAAGCAGTACAATAAAGTCGAAAGGATCAATTGATATTTTCAAGCAGTAAAAGATTCTAATAAGGTTACTATGGCTTACACAGACATCAAACCCTGTGACTCCATGTTTTCAAAGACACAGCCATGGCATTACAAAATGTAGTTTTATAGGATATGTTATGGCAAAGACATGATACCCAGGCATTACTAAGAATAAAGGATGTTTGCCAGCGGGTTTTGTCACGGGCCGTAGGCCCAAGGGCAAATCACGAGGGCAACCATCGTTTATTATTAATAATGCCCGGGGATCATGTCTTATCTATCTTATAAACCGCCAAATAGTTATAATAACATTGATAATACCGATAGCGTGAGTAACGGGAAAGAACAGAGGCGGCCGTAAAATATCAAACCACCCAAACTCAAACCTTTTAGAGGACCTAACGAAAGAGCTCTGTCAGCACTGTCATCATAGCTCAGAGCGTTGGGTTTAGCTCGGGAGTGTAAGCTCTGCGGGTTCGAGACGGCGTATAGCCAAACACATTTTCAGTGTCAAATAAGATTTGTGATATTTTTCAAAAGTGACAGTCAGTTGACACTTTGACTGTAACGATATATCCTCAATTAAATAGTTCGGAAATAATTATTTGAAGAGGGATATATCATAATATTATATTGATAATAACCTACCTTCGAGGGACATTACTTGAATAATCCCCTTGCCGTATGAATCAGAAGGAAATTAATATATATATAAAGACCTTAAAGAACAATGGAGTGACGTCACTAAAGGTATATACTCAAAGTAAACCATGCTAAGATATGCTTATAAAAGAAGCGCCTTGTATCTCCAAAGTAAACCATGCTAAGATATGCTTATGAAAGAAGCGCATTGTATCTTCAAAGTAAACAATGCTAAGATATGCTTATGAAAGAAGCGCATTGTATCTTTAAAGTAAATAATGCTAAGATATGCTTATGAAAGAAGCGCCTTGTATCTTCAAAGTAAACCATGCTAAGGTATGCTCATGAAGTAAGCACCTTGTATCTTCAAAGTAATCAATGCTAAGGTATGAAAGAAGCGCCTTGTACCTTTAAAGTAAACCATGCTAAGGTATGCTTATCCATCTTGTAAATGCAGTACTCGTCTTATGTAACGATCCTGAGTAGTAAGTTCAAGCTTGACTTGACTTACCTCGACAACTTGAATAAAAGCGAGAGACTTTGGACGATTTAGATGATAGTCGCCGTTTGGGATAACTGTGCCCGTGGGCCGAACACATATTCTTCTCATGATGAAAAGCAATGCCTTTACAGTTTCCATCTTGGTAACAAAGAACGGCACATGAAGCAAGAGCGCTTATCGCTTTTCGCCAGATCACAGTCCGTTTACTTAGTACGACCACTCTTGTTTGGAAATAACAAGTATCTAATTCAGCGGTTTGAGCTGCTTGCGCGAATATGAAATTCAACAATAAAATTTGCCACCAGCTCATAGTTTGTCGCACGAATATGTCAAAACAGTGATGGCAGCTAGGTAGTTTGTGCAGACTCACCAAATACCACAATATCATATTACAGATATGACAATAGTTTGTTGGAATCACCGCCAGTTGGGGAGAGATATGAAGAAATGGTTCTATAAATATAATGTGCTACCTTTTAATGCGAGATAATATTATATAATATGAATTGTTTTAAGTTTCTGAAAAAAACAGATAACAAACCTTCAATAAACTGATTTTTTCCCCCGATGACGTCCAAACGTATTGTTTTTACAGCTGCATATTGCTTGATCGACTGACATATTCTTTAATGTATGCTGTTTAAAAGATATGAACGGCTATTCATTGTCAAATAAATGTATTTGCAATGCATCAGAAGAAAATTTTCGGGGGAAGTTGCTGGACGTTATGGAAATGCAAGAAGGACAAAAAGACAATAAAGACAGATTTAGTTTTGAGAGCAGAGTGTCACAGATTACCTGATATGTTTCGTGTCATCAATTGTTTGCCTTAAAGGGGCAGTAGCATGTTTGGAGCACCTTTAGAATCCCTCACCAAATAAACCGGAAGTGTGTAAGAGCATGCACGCGCCGAAGGCGCGTGCTTACTGCCTTCGGCAGTTCACGTGCCTACGGCACGTGTAGCGCCGAAGGCGCTATATATATAAGAGACATTCCATAATTTCCGTGATTTCCGTAAGGAGACATTATAGGCGAAAATAGAGGTCATTTTCGTATCGGCAAGCAAAAGTTTAATTTAAAACTTCGTCTGAAAGATAGTTTTAAACACGAATTTTAAAATCACTTCAAAACATCATTACCTTTGCCTGCAATCGAGGGGAAATCCTTAACCCGTTCCTCGTCGCTGATTGGTCAATTCAACAACATCCCAGCTGATAGTCGTATTTGCAAGCAATGCAACCTAACGGAAGTTGAAACAGAGGAACATTTTATATTGTCATGTCCTAAATTCCATAATAAACGTTCAGACCTCATCTGTTCAACAGGTCTGACGAATGCGGGGTTGCCAAAGAAAGATCTCCTAACTGCCATATTAAACCCTAAGAGTCACCATGCCTCCAAAACCACCAAATTGTTGTATGAATTATATCAATACAGATTAGGTTAAATGGCATGCAGTTTCATTGTGTATAATAGCATATCTCTGTTATTTGTTATGTATATATTATGTATGTCATGAAATTTGTTTATTCTCGTTTTGTACACTGCCCAAGAAGGGTGTTCTCTGTGCAAATAAATTATCTTATCTTATCTTATCTAAACTCGCGTGTCGATTGTTACGTCACTTCCCGCACGTTCTCGCATTGCGTCATGTCGTCATAGTGATTTATAACGTGTGACGTATGATTTGTTTGTAAACAGACGCCACTTTTAGCTTGGCAAGTTCGTAAATGTTGTGCTTTTGAAACGCTATGGCGGGATTAGATGATTCTTTGGGGGATATCGTTGTGGAGAGTCGTCACTCTCTCGTGTGTTGCGTACGGGACCGTTGTTTGACAACGTTGAGCCAGAAAGGAGGAACAAGAAGAGGAAATTGTCCGCAGATTTAGGAAAGCAGACGGAGCGTCTCCCATCGCTACCTGATTGTACCTCGATTCCTTGGGTAAGTTCGTATGGGCGGGATTCTAAGGTTTCTTCACGTACTATTACTTTCGAGTTGCTCCTTTTTAATTTATTTGTAACGATTCTCGCTACGCTTGCGTGGTGTATGAATCGTGGGTTACTTTGTAATCATGCCACTTGTGACAAGTGTCATAGTTCGAAATGCCAAACGCTCAGTTAATAAGAATGGTACCGTGAAGGGGCTTTTTAAATCTTACCTGAACGAACACATTTGGAGAGTCAAGGTACAACATAGCGATGGGGATGTTTTTGATGCCTTCTAAATGAAGTTGCACGCCAATTTCCTCTTTCCAATGTTCCAAGTAACATCCCTCTGCATTAACCCGCCCACCGACTTGAAATTCGACAATCCTTCTAAAAATCCTTTTTTAAAAATGCTCATATTGGCATGTGGGTCATGTTTGGATGAATATCGTCGAAAGGGAAAGAAAGGATAACATTCAATCAAAATAAAAAGAAATAAATAAAAAATCCCCTTCCCCGATTAAAAAATAGGGGGGCAAGCCCCCCTAAACCCCCTTATGATATTAAAATATTTTTTTTAAAAACGAAAAAGAAACAAGAAATGATAAAATCAAAACAAATATCAATAATAAAAAAACGAAAACAAAAACAAAACAAACGGGGGAAAAAATAGAATTGGAAAAATAAACAAAATGTAAAACAAAAAGCATTTAACATAAACCAAAAAACTAATTTTGAAATTTGCATACATAAAACTTACCTTGAAGTGATTTTTTATTGTTAAAAAAATCGGAAATATGGAATGCAACATGTCAAAACGACGCGCTGGGTCATGGGGGAAAACCCTTTCATGTCGACTCGATAACATTGAATCTGTGACGAAAGTCGTTTAAAATAATATACAAAAGGGGCCCTATTAAAGATAAGATGTTGCCTATTGTCAAATGATATCATTGATTGGAAATGTTCGAAAATGTAAAACGACTTGTGAACGAAAGGGTAATTTCACAGTAAACATCAATGGCGTCGTGAATGACAACTCTCGCTTCGATGAGAAATGACGTCTGCGCATGTCCGGTAGTATAAAAAATTCGAGAATGTTTTTTAAAGATAAATTCCACGTTCCGAAATGGAATTTGGTGAGGGATTCTAAAGTTAGGCCAAAAACTGAATTAAAGGTGTTCACACGAAATGGCCGCCAATGATTTTTTGTGTGAATCTTTATACTTTGTCCTCTGATCATGGATGATTGATTTGTGTTATGAGATATTTGACACTATCAAAATAATACATTTAGCATTAACTTACAATTATCAGTGAACAATTGAAAATATGAAATTGTCAAAAAACGTGCTACTGCCCCTTTAACTTGGCTGTAAATTGGGATCTGATTGCGGTTCAACTGTTGCAATCTTCTAATAACAGCCCAAATGAGGTTAAAGATGCTGTATCATACTTGCAATATTTTAAAAAGTATTTTTAATGTATTCGTTGTATTTTTAGAAAAAATTAGCGACCAACTTTGAGAAAATCCGACCAAAATTAATTAATAAGAAGATAATTTACCAAAAAAAACCGAAACGGCAGTTGACATAAGGGCGAATCAAGAGTGGCCATTTCACAACTTCCGGTTTCTAAATGCACGCTTGAAAACCGTCTTTGTCGCGCTCAACTAGATTTCATTTTCTTTTTCCCCGAATTAGGTATTCGTTGCTGTCAAAGTTGATACCCATCGAACGCAATTACGGTAGTTTAGACACTGTGTAAATCCTACAGGTATAATGATTACGTCACCGAAAGCGGGTTCGTTAAATGCTATGCCCTTTCTACATATTTCTACAAGGGGTACTGTGCTTTGAGCGTCGAAATAAGTATGTTATTGTTGATTAAACAATCTAAATATGATATCAAAATTTCGACGAAAGATTTTTCTACAAAGCTATGTATTTCTTTTCTCAATAGCTAAATTTCATCCTGAACCGCTTGCAAGTATGATACAGCATCTTTAAGGGCATTTACATATTCAACACAGTTGTAGTTTATTCTAAACGAGAGGATGGGATGCCAGTAAGGTACTACAATAGATTCTCGCATCGGTAAATAATAGTACGCTTTAAACTAGTCATTTCACATAGTTTATCTTAAAAACTAAACACAAACATGTATTTTTGGCCTGAAATTTAATGAAATAAGATGTTATAATTTCGGGTTTAAGCAATTACCGTATTTCCTCGAATAGACGCCGGGGGTATGGCTGTGTTATACACATAAATACACGCCTTAATTTGCCGGGTAAATATACGCCGAATAAACGCCGGGTGATAAGTTGATTAATTAATGCTCCCGTAGTTGAATTGATATAGTATTCCCCCTTTACACCATCTATCATATTTGATTCCTTCTAAAAATAAAAAAACGCCAGGCTCGAATACACACCGGGTCTCGAATACACGCCGGGGGTAAAGGGGGTCTGAAAAATACACACCGGGCGCGTCTATTCGAGGAAATACGGTATTAGAAAAGCTAAAATTATTCTGGATAGCATAGTGTTTAAGAATAATTACAACTCTGAACACATTGAACTAACCAAGTTTGACAATAGTAAACCCGAACAAGTAAACTTAAGCAGCTGAAATAGAGAAACGGGAATGTATTTGATATAATTTGCTACAAAACCACTGAGGCCAATAAACAATTGGGTTGGTGGGCCGCGCGTCGTTGACTAGTTCAAATTCAAAAAGAGCGCTTTTGAATTAATCATATGATATAATGCTTTTGAAGCGGGAGTAAAATGTGACACCATGACTTGATACAAGGCTACAAATAATAAAACGTTTCTGGTAATTGCATACAGGCAAAATGATGCGGATTTTTTTATTTCCAATATGTTTTTATTATCGAATATGATAGAAATTCAACAGAATTGGAAAACAAATAGATACAAACTTTTGATCACTTTATCATTGCGTTTTTGAAGGCTTACACAAACAGAAACGAGTTATGTTTTAGAAGTTTCAATATTTTTTTAAGCCAGGGGACTACATTTTAATTTTCATCTGGAAAAAAGGCTTGATGCGGGGGTTTGAAACTGACCCGGTCGGAAACCAGAACTAAAATACTTTTTTCTAGGCCTGAGTCTAAATAAAATTTTGTCATTTACAACATTTTGTTAGGGGGCAGTTTTCGGTCTTTCGACTTCGAACATACCTGCGATAAAAATGTTCATGATGATTCCCAATGTAACTGGAAAAAATAACAGTAACGATTATATTTTATCATCCGGGGACTTTTTTGTTTTATTTGAAGGGAATTTATTACTCTATCCGAAAACTTTGGTCTTAAGATTCTCATATTGAGATTAATTCCCCTTATCTGAACTCGATAATCGATAAAGTCATCGTCAGTGAAGACAATTGATTTACGAAAGGTTCCAAGAGAGGGGAATACTGCCTAAAGAAATCAGTGTGTCTAGCTAATTGTCCCGTGCATCGGTCATGCCGGGGTTAAGTGAGAATAATATTTCATTTACAAACACTTTTATAAGGTATCTATCATCATTGTTCAATTGACATTGTTTACATGTTCACAACTCTGGTTTCAGACGTTGCGTGTTAAAACTTTAAGAAAATATTGTTATAAATTATATTTCAAATCATTCTTTATTGGCCCACATATATACATATACACTGGGGTACATAAGAAAGTTTACACCGCAATGTTGTTTTATTTATTACAAATCTCAAAGGCATGGGATGCATTTGCGTATCACGTGATCAACACATATTTTCAGTAGTTTGAACGGGTTTTATGGTATCTAATTTATGAGAGAGAGAGAATAGTTATTTATGTCTCATCTCATACAAACACGATTGGCACATGATACAATACAATAAAAGATGTGTGAGCCGCCAAAGGGCCACACGAGACAAATACAATACAGTGACATAAAATGTTGCAATAAAAATACATTAAGATGTACTTACATACATACTATCACCCCCACCACAACATGCTCCAATCACCACAAGCACCCTCACCCAGCCACTCACATACTATCACCCCCACCACAACTTTCTCCAATCACCACAAGCACCCTCACCCAGCCATTTATGTTATATCTTAACGTCTCTGTTGAAAGTAGCCCGGGGTAATCATATTTACACCAGCATGATCCCACCAAATTTTGAATGTTGAAGAATTATACCCATTTATTGAGTTTAACATAGAATATATATCACATGTCTATTGACAGTTTTGTTTTATCCAAATATAATTTTGAAAAATATTTCTATTAACAAAAAGGATGCAAAATATATAAAAAACCACAGTATTCTTTGACTGATCATTAATCACCTGTACCCGTCAGTTTAAGAGTACACCATTATTGACTTGATATATTTGTAGTTGAATATCATACATACTATCCTAAAATCAACCGAGGTGTAAACGTTCTTTTGAACCTCAGTATACAAGTGTGAAAATGAGGATTGGAAGGTTAGTGTGAAAACGTTTAAATATATATAAAACAAGTAGCTTAAAGGGACAGTAGCACATTTTTTGATAATTTGATATTCTAAAATTTTCACTGATAATCGTAAGTTAATGCTAAAAGTATTATTTTGACAGTGTCAAAAATCTCATTACACAAGCCAATCATTCATAGTCAGAGGACAACGTATGAAGATTCACATAAAAAATCCATTGGCGACCATTTTTTGTGAACACCTTTAATTCATTTTGTGTAAGAAAAAGCAATCGCATGGCTAAACTTTAAGTTATATAATTGAATTATTACTGCTCCATTTAGTTTAAATTGTGCGATTGTGAACGTTATTTATGTTGCTTAAAAACTATTATCCTTTTAAATCAGTGGAGATTTAAGTTTTGTGAGGGCAAAGGAATCACTCTTGACTGGGTCTGAATCAGGATTTCAAACGTATTTTACTGATAAAAACGAACATTTGTAAAACAACGAAAGTATCATTGGTCCTTGCGATATGATGTACATGTACATATACACTGACACTTTGTAGATTTATCATCGTAATCTATTGCCCTTTGAGAATTAATGTATGTTACCTCAGGAAAAGAGTTATACAAGCTGAAAGTTTATCTGACCTGGTGGGTATGATGGGCTGATGCTATGACTGCCGGCCGTCCTTCCGGACCTTTTCGACCTCTTTTTGACAAGTGAGTATTGTAATTCATAGCCTTGCATGGTGACCTAGCTTCACCTCCAATAAGGCCACAGGGGCACAGGGCCCTCTAAACCTATTTTAGTCTTCTTCACCTGTATATTTGAAATCACATCGACTACATGCTCAAGTTTAGAAATGGTGACCACCTGGCCTCAGGGGCCACGACCTCAAACTTTTTGTTTCACAAGGCCTAGAATGCTGAAATTTTGTGAAGTAAGTCCCTAGGTAATTAAGATAACAAATTATGCACTTGACGACCCTGTGGCCCTAGTAATGGGGTGAACCACACTGGCTACACTCAGTAAAAAATATCATGAAGCCCGACAGAGCATTTGCTCTATTCATTTTGACAACAAAATCGGGATTACCACACATACTCGAGCCGAACCCTGTATTTTTACACGCTGGTATAGTTGTGTCGTAAAACATAGATTACACCACACATGGCAGTCACTGGTAATCCCCGCTCAACCCCCCAAAGTCAATTATTTTCAGGGAATTGATCGAGATATAGATTCTAGTATATATACCCGACTTAAATTACACCCTATTTCATGATTATTCATCACCAACTCTGAAAAGTTAAAAAATATGAAAGTTCAAGTGAAATCTTGATGTAAAATGCAACCATCTTGATAATGGAGAGGAGACATAGACTGACGTCACAAATGTAAATTAGTCACACTGTGGTGGCCATAGGATTACAAAATTGGACTCTGACCATTGATAGAGATACGAATTGTTATCAACAAAGAGATTACGTCATACGTGGTTCATATCAAATGTTACTGAATTAACTGATGCCAGCTTGTGTTAATTATACCATCAACCCTTGTCACAGAGTGCTAATGAATCCCTATTAATATCTGTATACCATTTCATAAATGATACCAACCGATTTTAAATTTCTCTCCTTAAATCTGTACCAAATGCAAATGTAGACAAAGTTGAATATCAGTTTGAGTTTTCTATGAATAATTGCAAAGTTTGTATTTCCACCATTGCATTTGATATCTGAATCGTTTTATGTTTTTCAGGAGACGCTTTTATATAGGCATTTGTTGCCTGTTTGCTTATCCTTTTTCCCTATTGTATATATATTCTGGATGTTGTGTATTTTGTATATGTTATAGGGAAATAAAATACTGTTTAAATCAATTATACCATCAATAAAGAATAGTTATGCAGAAAATCTTGAAAACTATAATAGGCTTATCTTTCATATAACTCTCTCATGTAGAACGAAATGTTTACATGATCAATATGAAAAAATATGGTTGCTAAGTTGTCAAAACAAATTCTATAGAAATACATTTTCTTTGATTATTTTCAATCATATTTTAAAGAACTCATTCGATGTTGCTTAACTACGCTTTTATCATTTTAAGGAAAATGTATGGTATATCATTGATTGATTAGTAATCATGTACATTCACTAACAAGTTGTTAACATTGCTAAGTACTCACGAAAATAGAAATAAAATGCGTTTTGGGGTTAAAATATTTGAAGTAATTTGGATTCCTACATATTTTGAAATATCTTGGTTTGTCCAAAAAAGACTTTGTTAAAAAAGATATGATTTATTTTACCTTCTCACCTGAAAATTGTGTCAAAAGTATGTATTTTTGCAACTCTCTTTGAAACAGTTTCTAACGAACATGTACTTCACTATTCGCAACATAAGATCAAACAAACATTCAACTCTGGTTACACGGGAAAGAGATTGCACGTGCAACTCATAGCAACTGTGCATTTGACAACAAAAGATATTAATGAACTCGTTAGAATATTTATTTATGTTTGGAACACGCGTGTGGGACTGTATACAAACTGATTGATAACGTGGTTTAAAAAATCATTTCATTTATTGCATTTCACTATAACTTGATATTACTAGTAAAGGATGCATAGATAAATATTGTAATGAAATGTATCATCGCGAATGTATTGAGATTTCAGCTCATTCACATACAATTTGTTGTATCAGATACATAAAGTTTTACTTTCAAATCATTTCAATGTGTAAAATTGACACGTGTAACTCTTCTGTATACTAAAATTTTGTGTGGGATTTTACAAAACTATCTGTAAAAATGGTTGGTTGATTTCAATTTTTCATCATATTGAGAAATAATCGACTTCGTAATGTTTCAGAGATAAAATAATCCAATGGTTATAAAAAAACCAACGATAATTGCACAGGTTCTTTTCATACGAGTTGTGAACGCAGCAAATCTTGGAGGCTTAAATATATTTTCCTCCTCGATAATTGAATATAATCTTCACGACAAATATTTGTTCACACTTTTGACAAATATCTTTCTGTAATCGCAACTTCCTGGTTATCATGCAACACGTGCAGTCATGAGGAACGCCATATATATAACGCTGCATGCTTTTCTCGTGAAATGTGCATTGATTGATTGATTATTAAATTGATTATTAACACCGCTAATCAATGCATTACACTGTCACTACAATCGTTAATAAACCGGTTTCAACATCAACTGTTTACATCCACGATCGTCTTCAGAAAAATAATGTTGCTCATGTGACTCGCTCAATATCAGGTATTGTCAGGCGAAATCTTTGTAATGCTCGAATAGGGCTATTGATAAGGACTGCGTTGCCCAAAACGAGGCTCTCACAATGTACGCCTCGTGAGCATTACGGTGTAGGCTATGGCAATGGCTGGGATGTTTTTGTGTGCAGTTTTCGTTTCTTGTTTATCTGTTATTGTCGGTGACGATAGACCAAACATCATATTCATTGTTGCTGATGATTTAGGTGAGTTTTGAGTGCTATAGATCATAATCATTACGATAACTAGTAAAACATGACTTACAGGTCGAATGCAGTGAGGCGTTTCTTGTCGCCACCGTTACCATATGTATACATGTTTTGGGCTGCTGTATTATGAAGTCAGGTTTAGGGCCACAGTTGCTTCAAAGTGATGAAAACACTTTTTATAAGATGGATATCAATTTTAATATGAATTATCACAACAGATTTTATTACGATTGGACATTACATAAAAAAACAATTGCATAATTTTATTTAGACCAAATTGAATAAAATGTATATACCCTTGCCACTATTTATCATTTACTATTTATAGTAAATGATAAATAGTGGCAAGGGTATATACATTTAAAACATGTGTCCGCAAATATACGTTTGCAAACTTTGATAAATCTTTAAACAACAGATGATACTGATGATGGCAGATTTAGGGCCAGGAATAATTAACCCTGCGCACTCAACATGTATTGGTTAAACGATCTTGCGAACATTTCTACGTACGGTCCATTGGATGCAGGTCTTGTTTATGAATGCATGTTGGTGTTAATTTAAAGAGACGCAGAGTATGTTGATAGGATCACATATGTCAAATTTTGAAATCGATGTTATTACATCGGGAACCACTAACTGTTACTGAAAATAACAAGTTAAAGGCCAATCAGTACATTAGAACGAAAATACGACCATTCAAAGTCGGGATTTTGATCGAAAACCGGACAATGGGGCTCGAGTGGCGCGCGCAAATTCGCCAAACGTAATTTGGAAACCTTGTCATAAGCTGACAGGAAGATATAATCGATTCGATAGTGTTTATTAGGTATTGTAACTAAAGGTTGATTAATTGGATGCATAATTTCGAATATTAAACGTATTTGAGATGTTTTCTTGATTTTTCCATAAAATCAAGCATTTTAGAGATATTATGCATAAATGGATATATTTGCAAGTCCAGTTATGAGATATGAACTTCAATCAGCATATTAGAAATTTTGTAGCTTAACAAAACCAAATACAATTTTAAGATAGATACTCTGTGTCACTTTAAGACGCAATATGCTCCGGTCAGAAGTTAGGGTCACAAAAACAGTATGTATTAATGTTCGTTCTGGCTCAACGGATCTCAAAATGTATTTTCTCATTTAAAAAAAACTGCTGGGTAAAGCGAAGCATTTTTATATGGTATTGATCCAGAACCAACATTTACATCTACTACACTCTTTCACCTACTGCACTTTTGTTAAAACAAAACATAACACAGATAATATGGAACAGGTTTTAAATTCAATTCAAACCAGGAACACACTAAACAAACCAGTTTGATAACAATGTGTAACAACTTAATTGATTAAATGCTTTCCGTTTTAGACTTCAGTAATAAAGTAAATGTTATAAATAATTCTTGTCATATATGAGCGGGAAAGAAGAGTATCAATAGGGACAGGAAGGTAACTTAACAATATACAGTATAGACAGGACACAAGAGAAAGTAACTCTGCTTGTATCAATCCTTAACAATATACAGTATAGACAGGACACAAGAGAAAGTAACTCAAGCTGCTTGTATCAATCCTTAACAATATACAGTATGGACATGACACAAGAGAAAGTAACTCAAGCTGCTTGTATCAATCCTTAACAATATACAGTATAGACATGACACAAGAGAAAGTAACTCTGCTTGTATCAATCCTTAACAATATACAGTATAGACAGGACACAAGAGAAAGTAACTCAAGCTGCTTGTATCAATCCTTAACAATATACAGTATAGACATGACACAAGAGAAAGTAACTCTGCTCTAATCAATCCTTAACAATATACAGTATAGACATGACACAAGAGAAAGTAACTCTGCTTGTATCAATCCTTAACAATATACAGTATAGACATGACACAAGAGAAAGTAACTCAAGCTGCTTGTATCAATCCTTAACAATATACAGTATAGACAGGACACAAGAGAAAGTAACTCTGCTTGTATCAATCCTTAACAATATACAGTATGGACATGACACAAGAGAAAGTAACTCAAGCTGCTTGTATCAATCCTTAACAATATACAGTATGGACATGACACAAGAGAAAGTAACTCTGCTTGTATCAATCCTTAACAATATACAGTATAGACAGGACACAAGAGAAAGTAACTCTGCTTGTATCAATCCTTAACAATATACAGTATAGACAGGACACAAGAGAAAGTAACTCTGCTTGTATCAATCCTTAACAATATACAGTATGGACATGACACAAGAGAAAGTAACTCTGCTTGTATCAATCCTTAACAATATACAGTATGGACATGACACAAGAGAAAGTAACTCTGCTTGTATCAATCCTTAACAATATACAGTATGGACATGACACAAGAGAAAGTAACTCTGCTTGTATCAATCCTTAACAATATACAGTATGGATATGACACAAGAGAAAGTAACTCTGCTTGTATCAATCCTTAACAATATACAGTATGGATATGACACAAGAGAAAGTAACTCTGCTTGTATCAATCCTTAACAATATACAGTATGGATATGACACAAGAGAAAGTAACTCTGCTTGTATCAATCCTTAACAATATACAGTATGGACAGGACACAAGAGAAAGTAACTCTGCTTGTATCAATCCTTAACAATATACAGTATAGACAGGACACAAGAGAAAGTAACTCTGCTTGTATCAATCCTTAACAATATACAGTATGGACATGACACAAGAGAAAGTAACTCTGCTTGTATCAATCCTTAACAATATACAGTATGGACATGACACAAGAGAAAGTAACTCTGCTTGTATCAATCCTTAACAATATACAGTATGGACATGACACAAGAGAAAGTAACTCTGCTTGTATCAATCCTTAACAATATACAGTATGGATATGACACAAGAGAAAGTAACTCTGCTTGTATCAATCCTTAACAATATACAGTATGGATATGACACAAGAGAAAGTAACTCTGCTTGTATCAATCCTTAACAATATACAGTATGGATATGACACAAGAGAAAGTAACTCTGCTTGTATCAATCCTTAACAATATACAGTATGGACATGACACAAGAGAAAGTAACTCTGCTTGTATCAATCCTTAACAATATACAGTATGGACATGACACAAGAGAAAGTAACTCTGCTTGTATCAATCCTTAACAATATACAGTATAGACATGACACAAGAGAAAGTAACTCAAGCTGCTTGTATCAATCCTTAACAATATACAGTATAGACAGGACACAAGAGAAAGTAACTCTGCTTGTATCAATCCTTAACAATATACAGTATGGACATGACACAAGAGAAAGTAACTCTGCTTGTATCAATCCTTAACAATATACAGTATGGACATGACACAAGAGAAAGTAACTCTGCTTGTATCAATCCTTAACAATATACAGTATAGACATGACACAAGAGAAAGTAACTCAAGCTGCTTGTATCAATCCTTAACAATATACAGTATAGACATGACACAAGAGAAAGTAACTCTGCTTGTATCAATCCTTAACAATATACAGTATGGATATGACACAAGAGAAAGTAACTCTGCTTGTATCAATCCTTAACAATATACAGTATGGACATGACACAAGAGAAAGTAACTCTGCTTGTATCAATCCTTAACAATATACAGTATGGATATGACACAAGAGAAAGTAACTCTGCTTGTATCAATCCTTAACAATATACAGTATAGACATGACACAAGAGAAAGTAACTCTGCTTGTATCAATCCTTAACAATATACAGTATGGATATGACACAAGAGAAAGTAACTCTGCTTGTATCAATCCTTAACAATATACAGTATGGACATGACACAAGAGAAAGTAACTCTGCTTGTATCAATCCTTAACAATATACAGTATGGACATGACACAAGAGAAAGTAACTCTGCTCTAATCAATCCTTAACAATATACAGTATGGACATGACACAAGAGAAAGTAACTCTGCTTGTATCAATCCTTAACAATATACAGTATAGACATGACACAAGAGAAAGTAACTCAAGCTGCTTGTATCAATCCTTAACAATATACAGTATGGACATGACACAAGAGAAAGTAACTCTGCTCTAATCAATCCTTAACAATATACAGTATAGACATGACACAAGAGAAAGTAACTCAAGCTGCTTGTATCAATCCTTAACAATATACAGTATGGACATGACACAAGAGAAAGTAACTCTGCTCTAATCAATCCTTAACAATATACAGTATAGACATGACACAAGAGAAAGTAACTCAAGCTGCTTGTATCAATCCTTAACAATATACAGTATGGACATGACACAAGAGAAAGTAACTCAAGCTGCTTGTATCAATCCTTAACAATATACAGTATAGACATGACACAAGAGAAAGTAACTCAAGCTGCTTGTATCAATCCTTAACAATATACAGTATGGACATGACACAAGAGAAAGTAACTCTGCTCCAATCAATCCTTAACAATATACAGTATAGACATGACACAAGAGAAAGTAACTCAAGCTGCTTGTATCAATCCTTAACAATATACAGTATAGACATGACACAAGAGAAAGTAACTCTGCTTGTATCAATCCTTAACAATATACAGTATAGACATGACACAAGAGAAAGTAACTCTGCTTGTATCAATCCTTAACAATATACAGTATGGACATGACACAAGAGAAAGTAACTCTGCTCTAATCAATCCTTAACAATATACAGTATAGACATGACACAAGAGAAAGTAACTCAAGCTGCTTGTATCAATCCTTAACAATATACAGTATGGACATGACACAAGAGAAAGTAACTCTGCTCTAATCAATCCTTAACAATATACAGTATAGACATGACACAAGAGAAAGTAACTCAAGCTGCTTGTATCAATCCTTAACAATATACAGTATGGACATGACACAAGAGAAAGTAACTCTGCTCTAATCAATCCTTAACAATATACAGTATAGACATGACACAAGAGAAAGTAACTCAAGCTGCTTGTATCAATCCTTAACAATATACAGTATAGACATGACACAAGAGAAAGTAACTCTGCTTGTATCAATCCTTAACAATATACAGTATAGACATGACACAAGAGAAAGTAACTCTGCTTGTATCAATCCTTAACAATATACAGTATAGACATGACACAAGAGAAAGTAACTCTGCTTGTATCAATCCTTAACAATATACAGTATAGACATGACACAAGAGAAAGTAACTCTGCTTGTATCAATCCTTAACAATATACAGTATAGACATGACACAAGAGAAAGTAACTCTGCTTGTATCAATCCTTAACAATATACAGTATAGACAGGACACAAGAGAAAGTAACTCTGCTTGTATCAATCCTTAACAATATACAGTATAGACAGGACACATGAGAAAGTAACTCAAGCTGCTTGTATCAATCCTTAACAATATACAGTATAGACAGGACACATGAGAAAGTAACTCAAGCTGCTTGTATCAATCCTTAACAATATACAGTATAGACAGGACACATGAGAAAGTAACTCAAGCTGCTTGTATCAATCCTTAACAATATACAGTATAGACAGGACACATGAGAAAGTAACTCAAGCTGCTTGTATCAATCCTTAACAATATACAGTATAGACAGGACACATGAGAAAGTAACTCAAGCTGCTTGTATCAATCCTTAACAATATACAGTATAGACATGACACAAGAGAAAGTAACTCTGCTTGTATCAATCCTTAACAATATACAGTATAGACAGGACACATGAGAAAGTAACTCAAGCTGCTTGTATCAATCCTTAACAATATACAGTATAGACAGGACACAAGAGAAAGTAACTCAAGCTGCTTGTATCAATCCTTAACAATATACAGTATGGACATGACACAAGAGAAAGTAACTCAAGCTGCTTGTATCAATCCTTAACAATATACAGTATAGACATGACACAAGAGAAAGTAACTCTGCTTGTATCAATCCTTAACAATATACAGTATAGACAGGACACAAGAGAAAGTAACTCAAGCTGCTTGTATCAATCCTTAACAATATACAGTATAGACATGACACAAGAGAAAGTAACTCTGCTCTAATCAATCCTTAACAATATACAGTATAGACATGACACAAGAGAAAGTAACTCTGCTTGTATCAATCCTTAACAATATACAGTATAGACATGACACAAGAGAAAGTAACTCAAGCTGCTTGTATCAATCCTTAACAATATACAGTATAGACAGGACACAAGAGAAAGTAACTCTGCTTGTATCAATCCTTAACAATATACAGTATGGACATGACACAAGAGAAAGTAACTCAAGCTGCTTGTATCAATCCTTAACAATATACAGTATGGACATGACACAAGAGAAAGTAACTCTGCTTGTATCAATCCTTAACAATATACAGTATAGACAGGACACAAGAGAAAGTAACTCTGCTTGTATCAATCCTTAACAATATACAGTATAGACAGGACACAAGAGAAAGTAACTCTGCTTGTATCAATCCTTAACAATATACAGTATGGACATGACACAAGAGAAAGTAACTCTGCTTGTATCAATCCTTAACAATATACAGTATGGACATGACACAAGAGAAAGTAACTCTGCTTGTATCAATCCTTAACAATATACAGTATGGACATGACACAAGAGAAAGTAACTCTGCTTGTATCAATCCTTAACAATATACAGTATGGATATGACACAAGAGAAAGTAACTCTGCTTGTATCAATCCTTAACAATATACAGTATGGATATGACACAAGAGAAAGTAACTCTGCTTGTATCAATCCTTAACAATATACAGTATGGATATGACACAAGAGAAAGTAACTCTGCTTGTATCAATCCTTAACAATATACAGTATGGACAGGACACAAGAGAAAGTAACTCTGCTTGTATCAATCCTTAACAATATACAGTATAGACAGGACACAAGAGAAAGTAACTCTGCTTGTATCAATCCTTAACAATATACAGTATGGACATGACACAAGAGAAAGTAACTCTGCTTGTATCAATCCTTAACAATATACAGTATGGACATGACACAAGAGAAAGTAACTCTGCTTGTATCAATCCTTAACAATATACAGTATGGACATGACACAAGAGAAAGTAACTCTGCTTGTATCAATCCTTAACAATATACAGTATGGATATGACACAAGAGAAAGTAACTCTGCTTGTATCAATCCTTAACAATATACAGTATGGATATGACACAAGAGAAAGTAACTCTGCTTGTATCAATCCTTAACAATATACAGTATGGATATGACACAAGAGAAAGTAACTCTGCTTGTATCAATCCTTAACAATATACAGTATGGACATGACACAAGAGAAAGTAACTCTGCTTGTATCAATCCTTAACAATATACAGTATGGACATGACACAAGAGAAAGTAACTCTGCTTGTATCAATCCTTAACAATATACAGTATAGACATGACACAAGAGAAAGTAACTCAAGCTGCTTGTATCAATCCTTAACAATATACAGTATAGACAGGACACAAGAGAAAGTAACTCTGCTTGTATCAATCCTTAACAATATACAGTATGGACATGACACAAGAGAAAGTAACTCTGCTTGTATCAATCCTTAACAATATACAGTATGGACATGACACAAGAGAAAGTAACTCTGCTTGTATCAATCCTTAACAATATACAGTATAGACATGACACAAGAGAAAGTAACTCAAGCTGCTTGTATCAATCCTTAACAATATACAGTATAGACATGACACAAGAGAAAGTAACTCTGCTTGTATCAATCCTTAACAATATACAGTATGGATATGACACAAGAGAAAGTAACTCTGCTTGTATCAATCCTTAACAATATACAGTATGGACATGACACAAGAGAAAGTAACTCTGCTTGTATCAATCCTTAACAATATACAGTATGGATATGACACAAGAGAAAGTAACTCTGCTTGTATCAATCCTTAACAATATACAGTATAGACATGACACAAGAGAAAGTAACTCTGCTTGTATCAATCCTTAACAATATACAGTATGGATATGACACAAGAGAAAGTAACTCTGCTTGTATCAATCCTTAACAATATACAGTATGGACATGACACAAGAGAAAGTAACTCTGCTTGTATCAATCCTTAACAATATACAGTATGGACATGACACAAGAGAAAGTAACTCTGCTCTAATCAATCCTTAACAATATACAGTATGGACATGACACAAGAGAAAGTAACTCTGCTTGTATCAATCCTTAACAATATACAGTATAGACATGACACAAGAGAAAGTAACTCAAGCTGCTTGTATCAATCCTTAACAATATACAGTATGGACATGACACAAGAGAAAGTAACTCTGCTCTAATCAATCCTTAACAATATACAGTATAGACATGACACAAGAGAAAGTAACTCAAGCTGCTTGTATCAATCCTTAACAATATACAGTATGGACATGACACAAGAGAAAGTAACTCTGCTCTAATCAATCCTTAACAATATACAGTATAGACATGACACAAGAGAAAGTAACTCAAGCTGCTTGTATCAATCCTTAACAATATACAGTATGGACATGACACAAGAGAAAGTAACTCAAGCTGCTTGTATCAATCCTTAACAATATACAGTATAGACATGACACAAGAGAAAGTAACTCAAGCTGCTTGTATCAATCCTTAACAATATACAGTATGGACATGACACAAGAGAAAGTAACTCTGCTCCAATCAATCCTTAACAATATACAGTATAGACATGACACAAGAGAAAGTAACTCAAGCTGCTTGTATCAATCCTTAACAATATACAGTATAGACATGACACAAGAGAAAGTAACTCTGCTTGTATCAATCCTTAACAATATACAGTATAGACATGACACAAGAGAAAGTAACTCTGCTTGTATCAATCCTTAACAATATACAGTATGGACATGACACAAGAGAAAGTAACTCTGCTCTAATCAATCCTTAACAATATACAGTATAGACATGACACAAGAGAAAGTAACTCAAGCTGCTTGTATCAATCCTTAACAATATACAGTATGGACATGACACAAGAGAAAGTAACTCTGCTCTAATCAATCCTTAACAATATACAGTATAGACATGACACAAGAGAAAGTAACTCAAGCTGCTTGTATCAATCCTTAACAATATACAGTATGGACATGACACAAGAGAAAGTAACTCTGCTCTAATCAATCCTTAACAATATACAGTATAGACATGACACAAGAGAAAGTAACTCAAGCTGCTTGTATCAATCCTTAACAATATACAGTATAGACATGACACAAGAGAAAGTAACTCTGCTTGTATCAATCCTTAACAATATACAGTATAGACATGACACAAGAGAAAGTAACTCTGCTTGTATCAATCCTTAACAATATACAGTATAGACATGACACAAGAGAAAGTAACTCTGCTTGTATCAATCCTTAACAATATACAGTATAGACATGACACAAGAGAAAGTAACTCTGCTTGTATCAATCCTTAACAATATACAGTATAGACAGGACACAAGAGAAAGTAACTCTGCTTGTATCAATCCTTAACAATATACAGTATAGACAGGACACATGAGAAAGTAACTCAAGCTGCTTGTATCAATCCTTAACAATATACAGTATAGACAGGACACATGAGAAAGTAACTCAAGCTGCTTGTATCAATCCTTAACAATATACAGTATAGACAGGACACATGAGAAAGTAACTCAAGCTGCTTGTATCAATCCTTAACAATATACAGTATAGACAGGACACATGAGAAAGTAACTCAAGCTGCTTGTATCAATCCTTAACAATATACAGTATAGACAGGACACATGAGAAAGTAACTCAAGCTGCTTGTATCAATCCTTAACAATATACAGTATAGACATGACACAAGAGAAAGTAACTCTGCTTGTATCAATCCTTAACAATATACAGTATAGACAGGACACATGAGAAAGTAACTCAAGCTGCTTGTATCAATCCTTAACAATATACAGTATAGACAGGACACATGAGAAAGTAACTCAAGCTGCTTGTATCAATCCTTAACAATATACAGTATAGACAGGACACATGAGAAAGTAACTCAAGCTGCTTGTATCAATCCTTAACAATATACAGTATGGACATGACACAAGAGAAAGTAACTCAAGCTGCTTGTATCAATCCTTAACAATATACAGTATAGACAGGACACATGAGAAAGTAACTCAAGCTGCTTGTATCAATCCTTAACAATATACAGTATAGACAGGACACATGAGAAAGTAACTCAAGCTGCTTGTATCAATCCTTAACAATATACAGTATAGACAGGACACATGAGTAAGTAACTCAAGCTGCTTGTATCAATCCTTAACAATATACAGTATAGACAGGACACAAGAGAAAGTAACTCTGCTTGTATCAATCCTTAACAATATACAGTATAGACAGGACACATGAGAAAGTAACTCAAGCTGCTTGTATCAATCCTTAACAATATACAGTATAGACAGGACACATGAGAAAGTAACTCAAGCTGCTTGTATCAATCCTTAACAATATACAGTATAGACAGGACACATGAGAAAGTAACTCAAGCTGCTTGTATCAATCCTTAACAATATACAGTATAGACAGGACACAAGAGAAAGTAACTCTGCTTGTATCAATCCTTAACAATATACAGTATAGACAGGACACATGAGAAAGTAACTCAAGCTGCTTGTATCAATCCTTAACAATATACAGTATAGACAGGACACATGAGAAAGTAACTCAAGCTGCTTGTATCAATCCTTAACAATATACAGTATAGACAGGACACATGAGAAAGTAACTCTGCTTGTATCAATCCTTAACAATATACAGTATAGACAGGACACATGAGAAAGTAACTCAAGCTGCTTGTATCAATCCTTAACAATATACAGTATAGACATGACACAAGAGAAAGTAACTCTGCTTGTATCAATCCTTAACAATATACAGTATAGACAGGACACATGAGAAAGTAACTCAAGCTGCTTGTATCAATCCTTAACAATATACAGTATAGACAGGACACATGACAAAGTAACAAAAGCTGCTTGTATCAATCCTTAACAATATACAGTATAGACAGGACACATGAGAAAGTAACTCTGCTTGTATCAATCCTTAACAATATACAGTATGGACATGACACAAGAGAAAGTAACTCTGCTTGTATCAATCCTTAACAATATACAGTATAGACAGGACACATGAGAAAGTAACTCTGCTTGTATCAATCCTTAACAATATACAGTATGGACATGACACAAGAGAAAGTAACTCTGCTTGTATCAATCCTTAACAATATACAGTATAGACAGGACACATGAGAAAGTAACTCTGCTTGTATCAATCCTTAACAATATACAGTATGGACATGACACAAGAGAAAGTAACTCAAGCTGCTTGTATCAATCCTTAACAATATACAGTATGGACATGACACAAGAGAAAGTAACTCTGCTTGTATCAATCCTTAACAATATACAGTATGGACATGACACAAGAGAAAGTAACTCTGCTTGTATCAATCTTTAACAATATACAGTATGGACATGACACAAGAGAAAGTAACTCTGCTTGTATCAATCCTTAACAATATACAGTATGGACATGACACAAGAGAAAGTAACTCTGCTTGTATCAATCCTTAACAATATACAGTATGGACATGACACAAGAGAAAGTAACTCTGCTTGTATCAATCCTTAACAATATACAGTATGGACATGACACAAGAGAAAGTAACTCTGCTTGTATCAATCCTTAACAATATACAGTATGGACATGACACAAGAGAAAGTAACTCTGCTTGTATCAATCCTTAACAATATACAGTATGGACATGACACAAGAGAAAGTAACTCTGCTTGTATCAATCCTTAACAATATACAGTATGGACATGACACAAGAGAAAGTAACTCTGCTTGTATCAATCCTTAACAATATACAGTATGGACATGACACAAGAGAAAGTAACTCTGCTTGTATCAATCCTTAACAATATACAGTATGGACATGACACAAGAGAAAGTAACTCAAGCTGCTTGTATCAATCCTTAACAATATACAGTATAGACATGACACAAGAGAAAGTAACTCTGCTTGTATCAATCCTTAACAATATACAGTATGGACATGACACAAGAGAAAGTAACTCAAGCTGCTTGTATCAATCCTTAACAATATACAGTATAGACATGACACAAGAGAAAGTAACTCTGCTTGTATCAATCCTTAACAATATACAGTATGGACATGACACAAGAGAAAGTAACTCAAGCTGCTTGTATCAATCCTTAACAATATACAGTATAGACATGACACAAGAGAAAGTAACTCTGCTTGTATCAATCCTTAACAATATACAGTATGGACATGACACAAGAGAAAGTAACTCAAGCTGCTTGTATCAATCCTTAACAATATACAGTATGGACATGACACAAGAGAAAGTAACTCTGCTTGTATCAATCCTTAACAATATACAGTATGGACATGACACAAGAGAAAGTAACTCTGCTTGTATCAATCCTTAACAATATACAGTATGGACATGACACAAGAGAAAGTAACTCAAGCTGCTTGTATCAATCCTTAACAATATACAGTATGGACATGACACAAGAGAAAGTAACTCTGCTTGTATCAATCCTTAACAATATACAGTATGGACATGACACAAGAGAAAGTAACTCTGCTTGTATCAATCCTTAACAATATACAGTATGGACATGACACAAGAGAAAGTAACTCAAGCTGCTTGTATCAATCCTTAACAATATACAGTATGGACATGACACAAGAGAAAGTAACTCTGCTTGTATCAATCCTTAACAATATACAGTATGGACATGACACAAGAGAAAGTAACTCTGCTCTAATCAATCCTTAACAATATACAGTATGGACATGACACAAGAGAAAGTAACTCTGCTTGTATCAATCCTTAACAATATACATTATGGACATGACACAAGAGAAAGTAACTCTGCTTGTATCAATCCTTAACAATATACATTATGGACATGACACAAGAGAAAGTAACTCTGCTTGTATCAATCCTTAACAATATACAGTATGGACATGACACAAGAGAAAGTAACTCAAGCTGCTTGTATCAATCCTTAACAATATACAGTATGGACATGACACAAGAGAAAGTAACTCTGCTTGTATCAATCCTTAACAATATACAGTATGGACATGACACAAGAGAAAGTAACTCTGCTCTAATCAATCCTTAACAATATACAGTATGGACATGACACAAGAGAAAGTAACTCTGCTTGTATCAATCCTTAACAATATACATTATGGACATGACACAAGAGAAAGTAACTCTGCTTGTATCAATCCTTAACAATATACATTATGGACATGACACAAGAGAAAGTAACTCTGCTTGTATCAATCCTTAACAATATACAGTATAGACATGACACAAGAGAAAGTAACTCTGCTTGTATCAATCCTTAACAATATACAGTATGGACATGACACAAGAGAAAGTAACTCTGCTTGTATCAATCCTTAACAATATACAGTATGGACATGACACAAGAGAAAGTAACTCTGCTTGTATCAATCCTTAACAATATACAGTATGGACATGACACAAGAGAAAGTAACTCTGCTTGTATCAATCCTTAACAATATACAGTATAGACATGACACAAGAGAAAGTAACTCTGCTTGTATCAATCCTTAACAATATACAGTATGGACATGACACAAGAGAAAGTAACTCTGCTTGTATCAATCCTTAACAATATACAGTATGGACATGACACAAGAGAAAGTAACTCTGCTTGTATCAATCCTTAACAATATACAGTATGGACATGACACAAGAGAAAGTAACTCTGCTTGTATCAATCCTTAACAATATACAGTATGGACATGACACAAGAGAAAGTATCTCAAGCTGCTTGTATCAATCCTTAACAATATACAGTATGGACATGACACAAGAGAAAGTAACTCAAGCTGCTTGTATCAATCCTTAACAATATACAGTATAGACATGACACAAGAGAAAGTAACTCTGCTTGTATCAATCCTTAACAATATACAGTATAGACATGACACAAGAGAAAGTAACTCTGCTCTAATCAATCCTTAACAATATACAGTATGGACATGACACAAGAGAAAGTAACTCAAGCTGCTTGTATCAATCCTTAACAATATACAGTATGGACATGACACAAGAGAAAGTAACTCAAGCTGCTTGTATCAATCCTTAACAATATACAGTATAGACATGACACAAGAGAAAGTAACTCTGCTCTAATCAATCCTTAACAATATACAGTATAGACATGACACAAGAGAAAGTAACTCTGCTCTAATCAATCCTTAACAATATACAGTATAGACATGACACAAGAGAAAGTAACTCTGCTTGTATCAATCCTTAACAATATACAGTATAGACATGACACAAGAGAAAGTAACTCTGCTTGTATCAATCCTTAACAATATACAGTATAGACATGACACAAGAGAAAGTAACTCTGCTCTAATCAATCCTTAACAATATACAGTATAGACATGACACAAGAGAAAGTAACTCTGCTTGTATCAATCCTTAACAATATACAGTATGGACAGGACACAAGAGAAAGTAACTCAAGCTGCTTGTATCAATCCTTAACAATATACAGTATAGACATGACACAAGAGAAAGTAACTCTGCTTGTATCAATCCTTAACAATATACAGTATAGACATGACACAAGAGAAAGTAACTCTGCTCTAATCAATCCTTAACAATATACAGTATAGACATGACACAAGAGAAAGTAACTCTGCTTGTATCAATCCTTAACAATATACAGTATAGACATGACACAAGAGAAAGTAACTCTGCTTGTATCAATCCTTAACAATATACAGTATAGACATGACACAAGAGAAAGTAACTCTGCTTGTATCAATCCTTAACAATATACAGTATAGACATGACACAAGAGAAAGTAACTCTGCTTGTATCAATCCTTAACAATATACAGTATAGACATGACACAAAAGAAAGTAACTCTGCTTGTATCAATCCTTAACAATATACAGTATAGACATGACACAAGAGAAAGTAACTCTGCTTGTATCAATCCTTAACAATATACAGTATGGACATGACACAAGAGAAAGTAACTCAAGCTGCTTGTATCAATCCTTAACAATATACAGTATAGACATGACACAAGAGAAAGTAACTCTGCTTGTATCAATCCTTAACAATATACAGTATAGACATGACACAAGAGAAAGTAACTCAAGCTGCTTGTATCAATCCTTAACAATATACAGTATAGACATGACACAAGAGAAAGTAACTCTGCTTGTATCAATCCTTAACAATATACAGTATGGACATGACACAAGAGAAAGTAACTCTGCTCTAATCAATCCTTAACAATATACAGTATAGACATGACACAAGAGAAAGTAACTCAAGCTGCTTGTATCAATCCTTAACAATATACAGTATAGACATGACACAATAGAAAGTAACTCAAGCTGCTTGTATCAATCCTTAATAATATACAGTATAGACATGACACAAGAGAAAGTAACTCTGCTCTAATCAATCCTTAACAATATACAGTATAGACATGACACAAGAGAAAGTAACTCTGCTTGTATCAATCCTTAACAATATACAGTATAGACATGACACAAGAGAAAGTAACTCTGCTTGTATCAATCCTTAACAATATACAGTATAGACATGACACAAGAGAAAGTAACTCTGCTTGTATCAATCCTTAACAATATACAGTATAGACATGACACAAGAGAAAGTAACTCTGCTTGTATCAATCCTTAACAATATACAGTATAGACATGACACAAAAGAAAGTAACTCTGCTTGTATCAATCCTTAACAATATACAGTATAGACATGACACAAGAGAAAGTAACTCTGCTTGTATCAATCCTTAACAATATACAGTATGGACATGACACAAGAGAAAGTAACTCAAGCTGCTTGTATCAATCCTTAACAATATACAGTATAGACATGACACAAGAGAAAGTAACTCTGCTTGTATCAATCCTTAACAATATACAGTATAGACATGACACAAGAGAAAGTAACTCAAGCTGCTTGTATCAATCCTTAACAATATACAGTATAGACATGACACAAGAGAAAGTAACTCTGCTTGTATCAATCCTTAACAATATACAGTATGGACATGACACAAGAGAAAGTAACTCTGCTCTAATCAATCCTTAACAATATACAGTATAGACATGACACAAGAGAAAGTAACTCAAGCTGCTTGTATCAATCCTTAACAATATACAGTATAGACATGACACAAGAGAAAGTAACTCAAGCTGCTTGTATCAATCCTTAACAATATACAGTATAGACATGACACAAGAGAAAGTAACTCTGCTCTAATCAATCCTTAACAATATACAGTATAGACATGACACAAGAGAAAGTAACTCTGCTTGTATCAATCCTTAACAATATACAGTATAGACATGACACAAGAGAAAGTAACTCTGCTTGTATCAATCCTTAACAATATACAGTATAGACATGACACAAGAGAAAGTAACTCTGCTTGTATCAATCCTTAACAATATACAGTATAGACATGACACAAAAGAAAGTAACTCTGCTTGTATCAATCCTTAACAATATACAGTATGGACATGACACAAGAGAAAGTAACTCAAGCTGCTTGTATCAATCCTTAACAATATACAGTATAGACATGACACAAGAGAAAGTAACTCTGCTTGTATCAATCCTTAACAATATACAGTATAGACATGACACAAGAGAAAGTAACTCAAGCTGCTTGTATCAATCCTTAACAATATACAGTATAGACATGACACAAGAGAAAGTAACTCTGCTTGTATCAATCCTTAACAATATACAGTATGGACATGACACAAGAGAAAGTAACTCTGCTCTAATCAATCCTTAACAATATACAGTATAGACATGACACAAGAGAAAGTAACTCAAGCTGCTTGTATCAATCCTTAACAATATACAGTATAGACATGACACAAGAGAAAGTAACTCAAGCTGCTTGTATCAATCCTTAACAATATACAGTATAGACATGACACAAGAGAAAGTAACTCTGCTCTAATCAATCCTTAACAATATACAGTATAGACATGACACAAGAGAAAGTAACTCTGCTCTAATCAATCCTTAACAATATACAGTATAGACATGACACAAGAGAAAGTAACTCTGCTCTAATCAATCCTTAACAATATACAGTATAGACATGACACAAGAGAAAGTAACTCTGCTTGTATCAATCCTTAACAATATACAGTATAGACATGACACAAGAGAAAGTAACTCTGCTTGTATCAATCCTTAACAATATACAGTATAGACATGACACAAGAGAAAGTAACTCTGCTTGTATCAATCCTTAACAATATACAGTATAGACATGACACAAGAGAAAGTAACTCTGCTTGTATCAATCCTTAACAATATACAGTATAGACATGACACAAGAGAAAGTAACTCTGCTTGTATCAATCCTTAACAATATACAGTATAGACATGGCACAAGAGAAAGTAACTCTGCTTGTATCAATCCTTAACAATATACAGTATAGACATGGCACAAGAGAAAGTAACTCTGCTTGTATCAATCCTTAACAATATACAGTATGGACATGACACAAGAGAAAGTAACTCAAGCTGCTTGTATCAATCCTTAACAATATACAGTATGGACATGACACAAGAGAAAGTAACTCAAGCTGCTTGTATCAATCCTTAACAATATACAGTATGGACATGACACAAGAGAAAGTAACTCTGCTTGTATCAATCCTTAACAATATACAGTATAGACATGGCACAAGAGAAAGTAACTCTGCTTGTATCAATCCTTAACAATATACAGTATAGACATGGCACAAGAGAAAGTAACTCTGCTTGTATCAATCCTTAACAATATACAGTATGGACATGACACAAGAGAAAGTAACTCAAGCTGCTTGTATCAATCCTTAACAATATACAGTATGGACATGACACAAGAGAAAGTAACTCAAGCTGCTTGTATCAATCCTTAACAATATACAGTATGGACATGACACAAGAGAAAGTAACTCTGCTTGTATCAATCCTTAACAATATACAGTATAGACATGGCACAAGAGAAAGTAACTCTGCTTGTATCAATCCTTAACAATATACAGTATGGACATGACACAAGAGAAAGTAACTCAAGCTGCTTGTATCAATCCTTAACAATATACAGTATAGATATGACACAAGAGAAAGTAACTCTGCTTGTATCAATCCTTAACAATATACAGTATAGACATGACACAAGAGAAAGTAACTCTGCTTGTATCAATCCTTAACAATATACAGTATAGACATGACACAAGAGAAAGTAACTCTGCTTCTATCAATCCTTAACAATATACAGTATAGACATGACACAAGAGAAAGTAACTCTGCTTGTATCAATCCTTAACAATATACAGTATAGACATGGCACAAGAGAAAGTAACTCTGCTTGTATCAATCCTTAACAATATACAGTATAGACATGGCACAAGAGAAAGTAACTCTGCTTGTATCAATCCTTAACAATATACAGTATAGACATGACACAAGAGAAAGTAACTCTGCTTGTATCAATCCTTAACAATATACAGTATAGACATGGCACAAGAGAAAGTAACTCTGCTTGTATCAATCCTTAACAATATACAGTATAGACATGGCACAAGAGAAAGTAACTCTGCTTGTATCAATCCTTAACAATATACAGTATGGACATGACACAAGAGAAAGTAACTCAAGCTGCTTGTATCAATCCTTAACAATATACAGTATAGACAGGACACAAGAGAAAGTAACTCAAGCTGCTTGTATCAATCCTTAACAATATACAGTATGGACATGACACAAGAGAAAGTAACTCAAGCTGCTTGTATCAATCCTTAACAATATACAGTATAGACATGACACAAGAGAAAGTAACTCAAGCTGCTTGTATCAATCCTTAACAATATACAGTATAGACAGGACACAAGAGAAAGTAACTCAAGCTGCTTGTATCAATCCTTAACAATATACAGTATGGACATGACACAAGAGAAAGTAACTCAAGCTGCTTGTATCAATCCTTAACAATATACAGTATGGACATGACACAAGAGAAAGTAACTCAAGCTGCTTGTATCAATCCTTAACAATATACAGTATGGACATGACACAAGAGAAAGTAACTCAAGCTGCTTGTATCAATCCTTAACAATATACAGTATAGACATGACACAAGAGAAAGTAACTCAAGCTGCTTGTATCAATCCTTAACAATATACAGTATGGACATGACACAAGAGAAAGTAACTCAAGCTGCTTGTATCAATCCTTAACAATATACAGTATGGACATGACACAAGAGAAAGTAACTCTGCTTGTATCAATCCTTAACAATATACAGTATAGACATGGCACAAGAGAAAGTAACTCAAGCTGCTTGTATCAATCCTTAACAATATACAGTATGGACATGACACAAGAGAAAGTAACTCTGCTTGTATCAATCCTTAACAATATACAGTATGGACATGACACAAGAGAAAGTAACTCAAGCTGCTTGTATCAATCCTTAACAATATACAGTATGGACATGACGCAAGAGAAAGTAACTCAAGCTGCTTGTATCAATCCTTAACAATATACAGTATGGACATGACACAAGAGAAAGTAACTCAAGCTGCTTGTATCAATCCTTAACAATATACAGTATGGACATGACACAAGAGAAAGTAACTCAAGCTGCTTGTATCAATCCTTAACAATATACAGTATGGACATGACACAAGAGAAAGTAACTCAAGCTGCTTGTATCAATCCTTAACAATATACAGTATGGACATGACACAAGAGAAGGTACCGCTGCTTGTATCAATCCTCTGTAGCTCAGTTGGTGGAGTCGTTTCTTCTTTCCGGGTTCGAATCCCACTTTCGTTGTTTATACCGTAAATCCTTGAATAATCGCCCGACGATTATTCATCTCAAACACCTATTTTACCCGGGGATTATTCAAGGCATTCGATTATTTTTTTGGAGCTTTTTCTGTAAGCAATATTTATAAATATGAAATCAAAAACCGTCATTTCGTATTGTGGATATTGCGAGGGAGGCTCTTACCAATGGTTTCACACCTATGCAACTATGCTAGTAGAACAAGGTTTGCTAACCAGTCTAAGTCAACCTAGCCTAAATGAAACGGATATAATTGAGGCTAGGTTTACTAAAAGACAGGCGGTTATTCCAAGACTTACGGTAATTCTAAAAAAACAATAATATCGTTCTACACTGTTGTTGTTTTCAAACATTTTTATTTATAAAAAATGTGCACTTGATTGAACTATCACCTAATATATATATATATCTTTATACTTCTCTTTTGAACACACCTGTCACGTAATTATTTCTATTTGGTTACATGTAATTATTGCACTCTTGCTATATTGCAAAATACAGTCTGATTAAAATCGACTGTGATTCGAGGAAAAAAAGTGTAAAAATATTATCTCCAGCGGGGTTCGAACCTCACCCAGCCCCGCTTTCCTCTCATTCACACAGACCGAGACGGAGAGGATATCCCGAATGGTCTGAGCCCGGATAGAGACAATATTTTTTATATTTTATCCCTCGGAGCACGGTCGATTTTAATCAGACTGTTGCAAAATAGAGATTAAAATGATTTGAAAACTTTGTTTTTTATGTGAAGGTTGGAACGATGTTGGCTTCCACAACCCGACCATGAAGACTCCTCACATCGACTCTCTGGCGCACAACGGTGTCATCTTCAACCAGTCCTATGTGCAGCCCGTCTGTAGTCCGTACGTACACAAGCTCCACACAGCGTTTTACCAAGGTTAAAATATATACTATTAGGCAGCTAGCATCCGAATTTGCCACTGGATAACATACACCTTACCCAGTGGTATAATGATCTTGATGATTGCTGTATTAGAAAACGGAAAGGAAAGGTACTATCGGCGCACTTGAAATAATCATTTATCATTTTTCACACAATAGAGGCTGTTATTGATGCAATAAAGCTTTCAGATAAACTTGGCATCTAAATCAGAGAAACAAGCAAATCAGATCAAAACCATCTTCATCCGCAGAGCCTAAAAGGCCAGTTTCCAAACTGTCATTTTATGCCTTGCTGCATAGCTTTGAGTTTTCTGTGCTTGCTCTCTACTCTGTAGGGGCACTATAGCAGCACAGAAAAGTAAAGTCTCTGCAGCAAGGCATAAAATGACAGTTTGGAAACTGGCCTTTTAGGCTCTGCGTAGGAAGATGGATCAAAACAAGCAACTCCACACACATCATGCGAATCCTAATTTAAACCGGTTACCAATTTTTGATAACGCCATCGGGAGTTCACGGGGCATTTAATGATCCGATTTAGGCTAATTCGTAAACTTAATCCAGTTTATAAATCTAACATACATTCCTATTTGCGTGCATTTCGACAAATAAGAACACTATGCAGCTAACAATATCGGCTATTGTACCAGAACCATTGCACCGCACTTGCATCAATGTCCTGCATTGTGTGAGCCGCGATGAACACATTTTCATTTTACCTACGTATTTGCAAAAACAAACCATTGAGCTTTTTTGAGCTCATCAGGCCTGAAAGGCCCGATGGGCCTATGGCATCGTCTGGTCGTAAACTTTGTGCATTTTCTTCTCCAGAACCAAACGGCGTATAGAAACCTTAAATCTGTACTCCTTGACTAGTGAGGATTATAATTTGTAGGTTTGATGGCCCTGTGACCCCTTATAAGGGACACAGTGGCCACGCCCTAAAAATTTGATTTCTTCTTCTTCTCCCGAAGCAAAAGGTATAGAAAGCTGAAATCTTGTGTACTCCTGGACTACTGAGCATTATAATTTGTAACTTATTATTACAAGGTTATTATAAGGGCCACAAGGGGCCACGCCCTTATAACCTTTTTTTCTTCTTCTCCAGAACCAAAATCCTATAATATGATATAAATGATACGGAAACACGCTCGGTTAATAATCTATTTCTCAAACGTAACACATAAAGTTACTTTTAAAATGAATATTAATTTTTTTGTGATGGTTTTCGTTTATACCTCTAGGTCAAGGACAGCTTTCATGACGGGCATGTATCCATTTAAAGCTGGAATGCAAGTAAGTGACCTATTTATGAATTCTTATTAACAAGAGTCTTTTTCGCCCGATTGTTATTTACCATTTGATAAAAGAAACCGACACGTTAAAATGAGAATTTGTTTGATCAATACAGTAACTTACGTCTTTAGAAAATAATAGGAACGAAGAAGTACAGTCTGATTAAAATCGACCGGACTCCGAGGAATAAAATCTCAAAAATGTTGTCTCTATCGGGGCTCGAACTAGCCAGGATAACCTCTCCGTCTCGTGTGAATGGGAGGAAAGCCGGGCTGGGTGAAGTTCGAACCCCACTAGAGATAATATTTTACACCTTTTTCCTCGAATCACAGTCAATTTTAATGAGACGTAAACATTACTGACATGGGTCAATATATATGACGTCATCTCCGGCACAGCATTACGTCATCGAGCCGAACCAGCCGGTGTGCGCTCCCCTGAACTTCACCTTCCTGCCTCAGTACCTGAAAAAACAGGGCTACTCAACTCACGCCATCGGCAAGTAAGTGAGACTGTACAGAGTGTGTCATCATCCCCTTGAATGTACGTTTGCTCGAGGACATGTGAGAGTCATATACTAATAAGCATGGCTCAGATACCCCCGCGATCTGCTGTACGCTATCGCTCTTAATTTAATGAAAGCCATAGCCTTTGAGACAAAATTATTCCTCACCTAGGTGCATCCTGTCTCAGGGAACGTACGTTACGCTAACTCCAATAATCTAGTGGAGTTGGCGTAATGTACGTTCCCTGAGACAGGATGCACCTAGGTGTAACAGTGTCTACGACAACTTGTCTCCATTGGAGCCTAGCTCAGACCTGTTAATTGCACTATCAAGGGCCATTACTCAGTCAAAATGATGTTTATGACATGGCTTTGGAAACGTGATCAAGAGTATCATAAGATGTATCCAAAACCAGAATTTCATTCGCCTAGGTCTCAGTCCGAGAAAACTTGTCCCCAAGGGGGTACAGAGTCCAAGTCCAATTGCACTATCAAGGGCCGACAAAAACAATAGTTCAGAAATAGCTTTCTACCTCTATTTAGGGTATCATTAGGTGTGACGGTGTACCAATTAACCAAAAATTATAATTCAATTGCCTTGAAGCCCAATCCATGCAGCTGTACTGTTGCAGATGGCACCTAGGGTTCTGCAATTGGAACTGCACCCCGACATACCGAGGCTTTGATTCCTACTTCGGCTACTACAATGGAGCTGAGGACTACTACACCCACAAAGTCGGTGAGTATCACAACGATAAGAACGTGTAGACACCGAAGTCTTTGTTGAATAGCCTCCTGTATTTTGAACCCGGAGTTTCAAGGTTGAAGCTCTACAGTTTGCCGGGGGCGGAATAGCGCTTCTGATCCGGATTAGGAGGTCCGTGGTTCGAGTCCCGCCCGGGACTCGGCAACTTTGTCTGCAGAAGAGAACTGCTCTACGCGCTGTCAGATTTGAGTGCAATGCTACACTGAATTTCAGCGAGGCACCACCCATGGTTCGCTAGTTCCAGCCGATGCTAGCAGGTTTCAACGCAATGCATAGCCAAAATAGTATTGCGGGCTTTTACCTGCAATAATACTGGCAGCCGTGTAAAAAATATTTATAACTTGGGCTTCTGAAAATGATAATGCCCTGAAAAACAGCGTTACCGTTATGATATTCTTCAAAGCGATGATACACCCCACATCACCTCACCTCCACGGTTTGCCACCTGTTATTCATCAAGGAATTCTTTAATTTCCTTTGCTACATATTTGTACTCGTCCCATCCGCAAAGTATAATGTTTGGGATTGTTAACTTCACTTGGACCATTTTTTGCCACCGCTTCATCAATGAATTATGGCTTATATGAATATTCAACATCTTTTCCACATAAGCGTTGTGCTAAAAACAGTTAATGTCTACATTGTAGATTGCAACAACAATTATTTGAATATATGTATAGACACATCTTCCTACGCAGAGCCTAAAAGGCCAGTTTCCAAACTGTCATTTTATGCCTTGCTGCGTAGCCTTGAGTTTTCTGTGCTTGCTCTCTACTCTGTAGGGGCACTATAGCAGCACAGAAAAGTAAAGTCTCTGCAGCAAGGCATAAAATGACAGTTTGGAAACTGGCCTTTTAGGCTCTGCGTAGGAAGATGGTATAGACACGGATCATCAATATTTTTGCATATTATAAAACAGGGTTCAATGAAACTTGAAAATCGTATATAACGATGTTATAAGCAGTCTAAGTAAACCTAGCCTCAAAAATACCTGTCTTACTCCTATATTATATATGTCGAATTGACCAATCAGGGGTATTCTTACCACGACGGAATAGTCTGCACTCGCACATATAACGTTGGAGAGTCATAGGTCGGCGAAAGGTCGGCTGACGCGACCTGCTACTAGATCTCGCTAGACTCAATATCGGAGTGAAACGGATATTATTTAGGCTAGGTTTAAGGCTGCTATAATGTGTTTGTAAATAACAAAGAATTGACACTATTCCACAGGTGCTTTCCTGGACTACAGAGACAACAAACAGGTCGTTAGGAATGCAACAGGGGAGTACTCGGCGGTGAGATAAACTACCTCCCGTAAACCTTCTTTAAACAGTGTACAGTTGCTCTTTCTTTAATTTGTAGCTCATCGGGCTTGCATGATGTCCGGCGTCCGTCCATCCCTCCGTCCCTTCGTCCGTAAACTTTGTCTGTTTCGACTTCGTCTCCAGAAGCAAAAAAGCTGACTGCTTGACTACTGAGGACTATAATTTAAGTTTATGTGGTCCTGTGGACCCAAATAAGGACCACAGGGGCCACACCCTTAAACTTATTGTCATCTTCTCCTCCTGAAGCATAAGGCCTAGAAAGCTGTTACTTTGTGTACAGACTCCTTGACCGGTGAAGATTATAATTTACAGTATTTTTAGCCCTAATCAAAGCATTTTTGATTTTTTTCATCGTCTTCTCCAGAACATAAGGCATAAAATGCTGAAATCCTTTGTAGACACTCCGTAGGTTCTAAAAGGAACATTTGGTAACCCTGTAGCCCCTACTAAGGTGGGAACCATATTGACCACACCCTAGAGCAAAGTTGACTATGAAGCCTGATGATCTACAGAGCCTATTGTTCTTTTTTCATGATGACATATTGCATTCTGTACTGACATAAGATGACCGTATTTAAGTAAATGTCAAATACTATATTTTGGCAAATCTTGGCCGAGATGAAAAGTGCTGATATTGTTGGATGCCGCAATAAGGCACAGTGGATTAATGGCACAGGGACGAAATGACGTTAATGACAGTAGCCATACACCAGGATTTGTATTTATATCTTTAACACAATATTGGTTAATGTTTTTCCATATCTTGAGGCATGAAAATAATATCTTACAAATACTCCAAATTATAGCTCAAGTAAGTTGGTGTTCGTCAAAACATGAATAAAGGTCAGCGCAATACTTTGTTGTGCTGCGCATGCGCAATGATTCTGTTTTATTATTATACATATGCTATGAGTGTTTGATACCGACTTTATTTCTTCATTTATGTCATTTTTGTGTTCACAGTTCCGGTTTGCTAAAGAGGCCGTTAACATAATCGAGAACGCTCCCAAGCCGTTTTTCATTTACCTGCCCTTCCAATCCGTGCACGCGCCCATACAGGTGAGTCATATCTGCAGGTACTCAGGTGCGATACATACAGTTTGGGAAACGTGCACAATCAATTCAAACATGTTAATGATGATTATAAATAAGTTTATTACCTACGAGGGCAGTACTCATACCGAGGTTCATATTTATCATATGTTGCCCTAGGGCAAAATATATTTTTTTCATTCTGACGTCACGTTAAAAACAGTGCTTTGACGTCACGGTTCACCTATGACGTCACAATCTATACGGGTCGGCGGCGGCTACTCCGCCTATGCTGAGAAGTAGATTTTGAGTATTTGCTTAAATTTTGAGACTACGGTAATAAACAGATTATTATATTCGTGCCCATGACATACCATGTTTACGACACTCGTGCCTAAATATCAGTATATCCCTCGCTCTCGCTCGGGAAATACTTATATTTAGGCACTCGTGTCGTAGAATGGACATTTGTAGAACAATTAAAGCACTAAGATTAAAAGCTGTTTCATCGTGTGTTCAAAGCCTTGATTAGGTTTTGCATGGCATAACTGAACAGTATTATTAAGCACTGCCTCTCATGGAAATACTTTCACAACATTTATGTAATCTTTATGAACTTGTGAAATAGGCTTTATTTATTTGAGTCAAACATATGATCAAGACAATGGTTTTCAACAGGGAATTTCTCTGTTTACATTCCAGGTGCCGAAGTCGTATGAGGCGTTATACCCGGATGTTGTCAATGTTGGTCGCAGAAAATTTTGCGGTATGTAAACTTATAGTTAGAAAATTCATATCCAAGGTACCAAAGAGTTACAGTACTATATTGATCTTCATGTGTTGAACTTAGAGATAAAGAAATGATACATAAACCAAAAGGTTATTTGTGATAGTACAAAATACCTTAGTGTCTGAGCTCAAGGTGTCTCTCAACAAGGTATCAGTTATTGTTTTGAAGCATTTCCCTAACTCGTCATCTTTCTAGTTTACTGCGTCCTAAACTGGTAGTCCTCTCGTATACCTATGAACGATGCGACTTACCCTCATAGAGAAGTTATATGCCTGAGGTGGCGACTTACCCTCATAGAGAAGTTATATGCCTGAGGATGCGACTTACCCTCAGAGAAGTTATATGCCTGAGGATGCGACTTACCCTCAGAGAGAAGTTATATGAAGGTTGCGCCTTAAAACCACGATAGTGACGCCCCACAGCAAGTCTTATACTTGCTATTGAATAGTGATGGCGCGAGAAAGGCATTGTATGGAGGTTATTCTTACCCTCATTGAAATATAAACCGATATTTTAACATTTCATGGCACTTGACTGTTTTCAGGGTAACAGTTTGCTCGATTTCCTGACAAACATTGGACTGTTACATTTCCATAAGCACCCAAGATATGTTCAAAGATATGAATTTACAATAAATAATAATTATCTTATCTTATCTTTAACAAAGATTATTCTGAATATCATCGTAGTCGTTGACAGTTTGTTACACTCAAAAATGTCTAAATGAATTTAAGAACCATATCAATTAACACAGCTGCAGGCGTTTAATATAATAAAACAATTGTTTGGTAAACCTCATTGGAACAACAAGTTATATTTCAAATAGTTATCATTTCAGTTAAATCAAAAACAAGATCACTTACATGCACTATCTACCTCGAGTTTTATATATTATAACTTGATTTTGTTTTTGTTCAGGTATGGTGTCAGCTTTGGACGATGCAATCGGGAACATAACAGATGCTTTAAAGAAAAAAGGGATTTTCCAAAATACTCTGATATTCTTTACAGCCGATGTGAGTGTAAAAATTCATATATTTTGGTATCTTTCGACAACAACTTTTTATCTCTGCTAGTCAACAGACATTTGTGGTTAGTTCTTTCAAGAGTATATTTTAGGAAATTGGTTTGAGTCTAAGCAACAGCCTCTGTTGGCCTCAAGTTAGTACGCTTTATGTCTCCTTATAATGCTGAGTGTGAAGGAACAACTCATATTTATGAACGTCTTTTGGTATGTCCCGACCGGGAATCGAACCCCAGGATCCTCGGTGACGAGCGGATACTTCACCAACTCAGCTACTTTTAATAAATTGACACTTAGAAATCAGATATTACTAAATAAAACCTTTACACTATGTCTGAGCTACTTTTAATGAATTGACACTTAGAGATCAGACATTCCTTAAGAAACATCTACAGTTGACTATGTCTCCTTCTTTAAAATAGGTTGTTGCATCCTGTCTCAAGGTTCGAACGTTAGGCTAACTCCACTAATCTGTACCCTGGGCTCAGAAGGTAGATTCGCCGGCGCGGCCCAACTTGGGATATAGCCAATCAATTAATTTTCTCGCCACCTTCTCGATAAAATTTCAACGAGAAAATGATTTGATTGGCTATATCCGAGGTCGGGCCGCGCAAGCGAATCTAGCTTCTGAGCCCAGGGTACAGATTAGTGGAGTTAGCGTAACGTTCGTACCTTGAGACAGGATGAGGTTGTTGCTGTAAACTTCTGTTCAAAATCATGCGATGACTTCACTCTTACAGAACGGCGGGGAGCTGGTAGAATACGGCAACAACTGGCCGCTCCGGGGAGGGAAACACACGGTGTGGGAGGGGGGCACCCGGGCCACGTCATTCGTCTCCGGCGCCGGGATAAAGAAGTCAAAATATACTTATAATGGGTAGCTTTGTTTATCTATTATGATTTAAAAGGGGCAGTAGCTCGTTTTTTTAAATAATTTTATGTTTTATATTTCTCATTGATAATTGTAAATTATTGTTAAATGTATTATTTTCACACTGTCAAAAATCTCATAGCACAAGCCAATCATCCATAGTCAGAGGACAAAGTATGAAGATTCACATAAAATCCATTGGCGGCCATTTTGTGTGAACACCTTTAATTCATTTTGTGTAAGAAAAAGGAATCGCATGGCTAAACTTTACGTACTGCTCCATTTAGTTTAAATACATTGTCTTTCAATTGGAACCATTTATTCTCATTTTCCTGACCTCACCTTATGTTCCCACCAAAAAGTGCTACTGCACCTTTAAAACGAAACTCTTTTTTATATGGTATCGGCTATGGCATTGGATTTTGTCTTGATATTTCATGGTTGTTTTATGAAAAATAAATTTTGACAATCATGTTAAGTGAAATGGAATGAAATATTCTTTTGTGTACCATAAATCATTTCAACAATGTAAAAAGAACCATATATTTCTCATTTTTCTCTAGCTAATTTAGTAATTGTACTGACAACATATTTCCTCATAAGTTGTGAGATATACTTTATATTTTCCGTATGTGAGATATACTTTATTTTCCGTGTGTCATTCTGCTTCGTCGCGGTATTTTATTAGGCACAAGTCTCCTGCACTCCACTGATGTCTTGTCAACGATTGCCTCGCCTATCCGCTACTCATTGTACTACGCATACAGACGTGTGCTGGTCCTCTCATCCGGGACGTGCAAATATTGCTAGATATTCAAATACGTCATTGGTTGGTTATTGAAAAGGCACACGAGGCAAACTGTGACAAAACAATGATGGGTTTGAGGGGGTTGTGGGAGTACACATATATGTTTATAGCAGGTTGTCTCACTGTAAAGGTTTCTGTATCCTAACGCTCAATGGTAATTTTCAGGATGATGCATGCTGTTGACTACGTTCCAACAATTTTGGGAGCAGCTGGTTTGAATCCAGGTAATGATATCAAACCCTCAAATGTTTCTTTTAGAGAACATATTTATCATCATCAAACATCAATTCATAACAATGATTTATCTTAATAATGTTAATAATTTGAGTTAGTAATGGAGAATCAATTAAAAATCTAGAACATCTTAAGATCTTCTCGTTACGTCAACATATTTCTTTCAGTATTTAATGTCTATTTCCGTAATTTTATCTACAAACAAGGATGCGTGTTAACAAAGTAAGTTCATTATCCGGGACAACATGTGGAAGAGATATAAACCTTTGTTGCTGAATTATTTTGCAAGGTTTGAAAACTTTTAACCGGGCGAATCTCAAAGAAATACCTTATAATAGAAGGTGTTAATGCCATTTACAGCGGATTGTTTATATATCCGATAAGCAATCTTATCTAGCCATTGAAGTCGCAGTAATATTATCATCTGACTACTATTACTGCATAACCGACACCCGATAACCTTGATAATGTCTCTCACCTTCACATGGTCGCACACAACGTGTGTTGATGAATGCTGAAGAGTTGATGAACTTGTGTTATCAGATGAACTTCTGACCACTGTGGGTGAAGTGTATTTGATACAGACGTATATTCCTTAGGTCAGAGGATTGGATCGGTTCCTTAACTTTATTAACATAACGACCCCAGGGGTTTATTTGTATGAATTAATTATTATAAGTGCATGATGCAAGGTCTTACAATATATCCTGAACCCTCCTTTTAAAAAATTGTGCCCTCCCCCGCCACGCCAGACCGCGTCTTGAAACCCTTATTCCAATACCAATTCCAATACCAAATACCAGTATTTAAGGATATGTCATTTCTCCGTTAAGTGAATAGTTCCTTACGGATGTAGATGGTTTCCTGTTTCCTCATGTCATGCCTCGAACATTTTTCTTTGCCATAAAACAATTGTTAATTTGTTCGATACAACACATTGTTCGATTACATCAGATATGTTTTGCTGATGTAGCAATATCATTTAGTTATAGCTTCCATAAATATGCAAACAAGACGTTTCAACATAAAAAAAATTCCTTGTAAACCAATTGTCCGATTAAGCTTGTTGTTAGTCAGCCCAGGTTCTGGTTACTGATATTTTACGTTGCAGCTCCAGTAACTATTGTAATGCGTGATGCTTGTAAAACAATCTATGTTCAAATGTTTACTTCCAAGGTAAGCACAACTAAACTCGATGTTTATGTTAGCGTAGTGTATCAATGTAGATAATATTAGTTTTAAGTTGTTGGTATGTTATTGCAGACAGGGGCCTTGACGGGGTGAACCAGTGGGAGTCCATTAGTACCGGTCGTCCCTCGGAGAGATCCGAGTTCATCTACAACCTGGACGACTTCTTCTACCCCGTCACCGGACACGCCGCTATCAGGTGAGTAGACAGGAGGGGGAAGGGGGGGGGGACCCGAGTTTGTCTTTTATCTACCTGGACGACTTCTTCTACCCAGTCACCGGACACGCCGCTATCAGGTGAGTAGACAGGAGGGGGAAGGGGGGGGGGGGGACCCGAGTTTGTCTTTTATCTACCTGGACGACTTCTTCTACCCCGTCACCGGACACACCGATCACGTGAGTAGACAGGAGGGGGGAGGGGGGAGAGATCCGAGTTCATCTACAACCTGGACGACTTCTTCTACCCCGTCACCGGACACGCCGCTATCAGGTGAGTAGACAGGAGGGGGGAGGGGGGGGGGGGGGGAGATCCGAGTTCATCTACAACCTGGACGACTTCTTCTACCCCGAATTTTCAGTAGTTTTCAGCATTCTGAAGTTCACTCTTTGTGTATACTTGACTTCAGTTGGTGACATCAATTCACTGTGGGATGTTTGTCATTCTATAGTTAAAGCGCAATAAGAATCCTTGGTTTATGTTCTTAAAACTAAGACCAAAATGATGATCCGGATCTATTGCAAATTTCGATTTTATTTTTATAATCAATGGTTCAGTGAGAAGGGGACAATGTTCGTTAATTAATCTAATGTACTTTCAATGAATTTGTGACGGTTGTGAGAGTTGGACACATTTGAACTGTTTATTTATATATATATATATATATATATATATATAAGAAAGAGTAAACATCAGATGGTTCGGACTGGATCGTATTAAAGAAGATTGATCCAGTCCGAACCATCTGATGTTTACTCTTTCTTATATACAACCTTTCTTCACGTGAGAAACCAACTCTCCTTATTCAAATATATATATATATATATATATATATATATAGACAGTATTATTTGTATATGGCCTGAAGATGCTCCTAAATTGAGCTGAAAGTACTAGCCAGTAAAATGGATTCATTCCACTTCTGACTTATCTTTTCAATATATATTTATATATGTACAGATTATATAGAAATAAATAATTGATCGTCGTTTTTTTTATGATATCGATATAAGACGACTATTTTTATAGCTAATAATTGGTGGTGATGATGAAAATGAGAAAATGTGTAAGTATTGTGACGATGATGATGATGTTGACGACGACGATGATGATGATTGTGATGATGATGATGATGATGATGATTGTGATGATGATGACGACAATGATGATGATTGTGATGATGATGATGATGATGATGATGATGACGATGATGATGACGATTATGATAATGATGATGATGATGATTATAATGTTGATGATGATGATGATTCTCAGGATGGGTGACATGAAGCTGGTTGACGGCTACCCCGGTCTGTACGATGGATGGTACCTCCCGATGAACGACACTAAAAACACTCCTCTGGAAGACTTCATCTATAACCCAAAGCGAGAGATGGTGTGGCTCTTCAACCTCACAGGTGATCAGTGAATGATATATAGAGTACATATAGAGTATTAGAGTGAATGATATATAGAGTACATATAGAGTATTAGAGTGAATGATATATAGAGTACATATAGAGTATAAGAGTACATATAGAGTATTAGAGTGAATGATATATAGAGTACATATAGAGTATTAGAGTGAATGATATATAGAGTACATATAGAGTATAAGAGTACATATAGAGTATTAGAGTAAATGATATACCGAGTACATATATAGTATTAGAGTAAATGATATATAAAGTACATATAGAGTATTAGAGTGAATGATATATAGAGTACATATAGAGTATTGGAGTGAATGATATATAGAGTGCATATAGAGTATTGGAGTGAATTATATATAGAGTGCATATAGAGTATTGGAGTGAATGATATATATAGTACATATAGAGTATTAGAGTGAATGATATATAGAGTACATATAGAGTATTAGAGTGAATGATATATAGAGTACATATAGAGTATTAGAGTAAATGATATATAGAGTACATATAGAGTATTAGAGTGAATGATATATAGAGTACATATAGAGTATTAGAGTAAATGATATACCGAGTACATATAGAGTATTAGAGTAAATGATATATAAAGTACATATAGAGTATTAGAGTGAATGATATATAGAGTACATATAGAGTATTGGAGTGAATGATATATAGAGTGCATATAGAGTATTGGAGTGAATTATATATAGAGTGCATATAGAGTATTGGAGTGAATGATATATAGAGTGCATATAGAGTATTAGAGTGAATGATATATAGAGTACATATAGAGTATTAGAGTGAATGATATTTATAGGATATCTAACGAGCTTCCCCTTTCATATCAGCGTATTAGTACATATATCCCGTACCCTATTATTCTTTAATTTTAATATTCTTACCACATAACCTCCGTCCCAAGTGGAGCAGTCTCAATACTTGTAGTTACTAAAGTCAACCGAGATGCTCAAGTTAGATAAACTCTCGCGCAAAAAATCGGTAAAAAAATTTCACACTACACCAATCCACGTTGAACATGATATGAGTTTTAATGATGCTGATAATGCCTTTTTTATTATATACATCAAACTATACCTTCCATATATTAAAAAGGTTAAACGTTGACTCAATGTGGAGAAACAAGGTATTTTGCAGGTAGTTGACATTGGCATGAGTCTCTCGTGCTGCACGTGCAATTCGCTGAAATAAACAAGCGGCACTGTACTAGCTAGACACTAGATGCATTGTTAATAATAACAGTTTACAGAAAACACAACTTTAATATGTTTAATATATATTTGGTACCAATGATTTCTTTAAAATGTTTTAAATGTATTATTTCTACTCAGCGAAAAACAATGAACCTTAATCATTTGGTCATTTGGTCTCGATGCCATGGTAGAAATACGTCATTGTGTCAAATTATCCTTTACAGCTGACCCCCTGGAGAAGACTAACCTTGCAAGCGCCATGCCGGAAGTAGTCAACAAACTCCGGAACCGGATGTTGGAGTACAAGAAGGGTATGGTTCCGGCCAACTTCCCGCCAAGTAGTCCCAAGTCGAACCCGCGGCATTTTGGAGACGTATGGAGTCCAGGCTGGTGTTAGACTAGACCAACTCAACCATTGTACAGTTTATAAGTTTATTGAGGTCGGCCTTCAGACCAGAACAACCATTGTACAGTTTATCAGTTTTCAGAGGTCGGTCTATCAGACCAAATCAGTCATCGTACAGTTTATCAGTTTTCAGAGGTCGGCCTTTCGGTTGAATGATACATTTGCACAGGGGATTTATTTATTTTACATCATAATATTGAACAAATGTAGTCATTCAAATAATCATTGGCAGATCTTGAAGGGGGTTATGATATGATATGACATGGATATAGTGATTGTTGAGTCGTAGATCACATGTTGAGTAAAGGTTTAATTTAATTCATTCTTGAGCACAAGTTAATCTAAAAAATAATTTCAATAGTCTTTTTTGTGACACTAATAGGAATCATCCATGACATAGCTAGACCATCTTCACAACGTCACGGGCGACACGAAAAAGTTTCTAAACTATTCCGTTCCTCCCTTGACATCATTGGCCGTAATTTCTGTGCTAGCATTTCAACCCGCTACACGGAAGTAGAATAGTCCAATCAGAAGACAGCTTGTTAAATGAACTCCGGCTGTCGGGTAATCGTGAAGTGAGACATTAGCACTGACTAAACGAGGACATATTATTTTAAATAAATGATTTCAAGTATTAGGTAAGTATCTTAAATAACAATACACATCAGAATGACCGCCTATCTTTTCTTAATAGTCCACGCAGGAACGTATTTCAAATTCAGCTTATAATGCAGTGTGTGATCAATCGATATTTTAGCGTAAATATATGTGCACCAACCTTAGGTTTAAGTTTTCTTGCATTGAAAGTATTTAAACGTTTGTGTTTATTTGATAAGGATAGGTACATATTTTAAAAATCTATCTTTCTTTAGAATTACTTAGAAAAATGAAAGCAATTTAGTAAAGTATAAATAAGTTTCTCTAAAACTAGCCGATTTGAAAAATATATGGTATGCGTTTTACAAGGGAGAGAAACATTTTATTTGAGTGATACATTAATGTTTATTTCTCTGCATTCTCGGTGTTCATCAAAAGCATAAAAACAGCCATGCGGACTGAAGGTTGATATCAAATTTCACTCAGATAGTTTTCAAAAAGATCGTCTGTTAGTATTTTGAATTTGTTCCGAATGTAAACGGCGATTTCATTTGCTATTGTTGAAAGAGTTGGCAAGGGGCGTAACTCCTGATCACGATAGGTGTACATGTCGCTGCTCCGGATCACCGGTTTTCAATGCTGTGATGGCAAGGTCTAATACCAGGAGAGTAGCTCGACGCTTTTTCACCTTGCCGTGGGAAGATGTAGCTAGACCAAACAGCAGTTCAACACTTCGCACTCACTTTAACTGTACCATGTCTGACGCTCTCTATGATAATATTTCATCCAGACCCACAAGCAAAATTATTCAATTCACGACCAACCAAGTATACCAAAGTACAGCAAGTCTAGATCACTCAGCTTTAAACTGCCTTGCGTTCAGTAACACGTTGTTCGCGGCGGGTATCCTTCTTTTAAAATTGAATGTTCGGGAGCGCTCGCGAACATCCCGGGAAAAGTCGTGTTACTGAACCCAAGGTAGTCATTCACGAGTGTTCATTTAACTTAAACCCGAGGTCGAAGTCCACAATATATCAATCCACATTAAACATGAGTTTTAATTAAGCCGATAATGCCTCTCTTTATATATATCAGACTGTTTCTTGGGGGTATTAAAACGGTTAAACGATGATTCAAAGTGGAGAAACAAAGTGTAGCTGACATAGGCATGAACTGTTTCTTGGATATATTAAAAAGGTTCCATGACAACGGTTTGATTTCAAATCAAACAACGAAGTTTTTGTTGTTGTAGATACACGTTTTGTCATAATTTCTAATAAAATATTTTGTTGATCCGACGACTTTTTCTTTTTGACGCATCCTGCACGTATGACATATTTGACAAATCCTGTTTATTTTAAAATCCTGATAGTAGCATGGATGTCATGTTAAAGGGGCAGTAGCACGTTTTTTGATAATTTTATATTTTAAAATGTTCGCTGATAATTGTAAGTTAATGCTAAATGTATTATTTTGACAATGTCAAAAATCTCATAACACAAGCCAATCATCCATAGTCAGAGATCAAAATATGAAGATTCACATAAAATCCATTGGCGACCATTTTTTGTGAACACCTTTAATTCATTTTGTGTCAGAAAAAGTAATCGCATGGCTAAACTTTACGTTATATATTTGAATTATTAATGCTTCATTTAGTTTAAATACATTGTCTTTCAATTGGAACCATTGATATTAATTTTCCTGACATCACCTTATATGCTCACTAGAAACGTGCTACTGTCCCTACTACTTTTTTAAGCCTCGATCATTTTGGTTTTGTTTAAAAGAAACCTTGTAACTGCTTCGAGCGGGACTGTCGTTTTCATTTCTAAGCAAAGAAAATGTTTAAAACCAAATGATGATACTGCATATGTATAGATGGACATAGACGTAGGAACATCATTGGAAAATAAAATGTAGGTAAAACGTTGGTAAGAAAGACCCACCCCCTTTGTATAATTGAGTAAAGGAAGAAACGCATCCATCTTGCCGATCACAACTGGCTTCCGAGTTCGAATTCCGAGTCAAAATAATCGCTACAAATTGGTGACATTCCATACACATACACACAAACCTCCCAGTAAATACATTTCTCCGCAAAACCTGGCTAATTTCCACCACATGTCCCATGTTTAATAACTTAAATATCCATTTAAATTGGCAAATCGGCCACAAAAACCTCTGGGGTGAACGTTTATATAACTGCAAATCCTTGCAATATGTTTTATTGCTGTTAAAGATAAAATTCATAATACATATTCATAGTTTCACACATTCACATCAAATAGCACAACAATATACGGGTGACAACAAAATCCTTGAGTAGTATAATAGTGTAAGGACTAAATATAAGATAAGAAAGAAGATATTATGCTACAAAATTAAGATATTTATATAATAAATAATTGTAAGCAAAGCCTTGTTTTAGAGGCCAAAACACTGCATGTATACGCACCTGGATTTGTCACTTTTTGATTGCCCTGTCTCAATAATTTCCCTAATGTTTTTCCTTGAGGACAAATCACATATTTTCAAACATTCAAATGTCGTCTTTGAGAGGCTTTTTAGAGGCAGGTTTGATGAAGAACAAGTTCTTATGGATAATCAACTTTGACGTTTCGGTGTAGATACTAAGTAAACACATCACATGCTTGATAACGGTGTTAGTATCTACACCGTAACGTCGCATTTCATGCAATAAAGAAGTTGGTTATCCATAAGAAATTTTCTTCATTCAAATGTCATTTGAAATTCGAGAATAATTATCTCATAACAATGTTGGATGATGAATTCATTAAGGTTTTTCTAACAAAACAATTCCCGACTTGATTTGTTAACCCGCCCTGTCTGCTCTCGAGGCACCATACAGATTATGGAGAGAAAAATAATAATGCAGAGAGCCGTATGTCTGTTTGGTGCCAATGTGCCTACATCCCATTGTGCCTACATCCCAATGTGCCTACAGAAACTGTGTAGGCACTTTGGGAACTGAAAATACACCCCTTCTCAGAAAGTGGGTATGACCCGTAGATCAACGGTTGTTTCCTATCGAAGCAATTGTAAGGAGATTAAAGTAGTTTGTTCTGCTCCTTAGTTGAGTAGAGAGCGTATCTACATGTATCACTTCATTACAATGCAACAATGTAAGGGTTTTATATTTCCATGTGTTAAAAGGGAATTTTTCTGTCTTTTCATCCGACGTACAACTGGGTACCTTGTCCGAAATTAATTAAATGATGACATACGATAAATAATAACATCTCCTATCTTCTTCATCCACACTGCATTCCGGTCCCCTTTCACAAAGCTCTTAAGGTCATCGTGGGTCCTTAAAGGGGCTGTAGCACGTTTCTTGAAAATGTTATATTTTAATTTCACTGATAATTGTACGTTAATGCTAATTGTATTATTTTGATATTCTCACATAACACAAAGCAATCATCCATAGTAAGAGGACAAAATATAAAGATTCACATAAAATCCCTTGGCGGCCATTTTGTGTGAACACCTTTAATTCATTTTGTGTAAGAAAATAATTTGCAAGGCTAAACTTTACATTATATATTTGAATTATTACTCCTTCATTTAGTTTGTCTTTCAAATTTTTATTTTCCTGACATCACATTATATTCCACCTGAAACGTGCTACTGCCCCTTTAAGGTAGCATTAGTGCAATGTTACAGAATGACAGTTAATGCAAACCTTAGTTAAGGTTGTTTTGTGAAAGGAATCCCAGGTCACCAAGTCTTTCTGAAACTTGAGAACAGGATGCATGACTCCACGAGATAGAGCGCTAAGCAATATGTAGCCCTGCCTTAAATGAAGATCCCCCTGCCTAAGGGGATATTAATTAGTCCCTTGATGCATCGCCGTGTAACGGTTTGATAAACACCCTGGACTCTAGTTTCCAAGAAGGTTGTCTCATCCAAATAGTTATATCCCTTGGTAATATATACATGGGCCAAGTAATACGCGCATGTGTGAAAGCTACTTTGAATCTCTGGGGGACGTAGCTCAGTGGTAGAGTGTCCGCTTTGTCCGGGGTTTGATTCCCGGTCGCGTCATACCAAAAGACGTTAAAAGGTGGGAGTTGTTGCTGTCTTGCTTGACACTCAGCATTGTAAAGGCAGAACAACGCATAAACTGGCGCTGTACAGTGGCTGCCGGGTGCTTGGGCACAAACCGAATTTCCGATGTAGTTGTAAAGTGTTATTATATCACGGAGAGGAAAAACAATGTGTGATGAAATCACTCTCTCTCTCTGCAAAGCATGCAACTTGTCATGGTATGAGGTGGGCGTCATTCCTTTTTCAGGAGGACGTTTTTTTATCAAATATTCACAGCGTTGATTCTTTTAATCGCTTGGCTTGCTTGTGACGTTTCCTATTGACGTTTACGATGACGTAGATTACGCCCCCTACGACAAAGAGCGCAATGCACGCACCTGCTATGATACCAACTGGCGGTCCGTCCGTAACTGAAACAGAGTTGCACTTAATGTTACTGTGACATTGCAGTTTCAAGTTGGTTTTTTTATCCAGAAACATTTTGTGTCAAACAATCAGCTAAGTTCTCTTCTCGTCTACCTCATTGGAATAAATGGAAGGAATTCCCACAACTAAAATTCATTTTCTAGCCTGTCAGTGTTGTTAGATCCCCACCCCTAACGGTGCGCACATAATGCAACCATTGACTTTTTTGGTTATTAACTAAGTTAAAAGTTTTTTACTTAATCGCTCTGTGAAGATTCAGACTTAACTAAGTACAAATCTTTATTTTTTATTGAGTACCGCCCCTGGTATCGTTTACTTATTCTTTAAGTCATATCTCGCACCATTCCCAATGACTCCCTATGTTTAAAAGGGCCAGTAGCATGTATTTTGAAATCCTTAAATTTTCCCAACTTAAGAAATAGTTCATCACATCACATCGCATTACTTAACTCTATCAACTCTTGTCGAAGAATAAACCATCAAATATCAAGGAAAAACATTTTTGTGTGAACAAATTTTAATAATTTGCGTTAGGAAAATGGATTGTGTTTTTGTTTAATGACACCTTGTATAGTATATTGTAGAATACCTTAATAACCATATACTGCCATTTAATATTACCCATAAGAGAGGACGGACCCAGGGTAGTATTTTTTCTGTAAGTCCCTATAGGGAGTTACACATTTAGCTGAATTTTGATTGGTTGATGTGAACCAATCAAATTAAAAGTTTTGCCGGGACTATTTCATTCATTTTTCAAACTTGTAATCGACTGACAAGTTGTTTTCCCTGATTCTAAATCTAAATAAGTTCAATTTATTCCATGTTGTTACTATCTGCCAATGTTCACATGTGCCGATGCAAATCATGATTGATTAGTCAGTCAAATTGTCCGTATGTATAGAAGTTATCGATAATCATAATAAATTTATCGTCGCGAAAAGCTTTCAGTCGCGTAGAATGCGACGGGTTTCGAGCGGCTATGGCGTCACTGTGTCAACGGTGACGTCATAGGAATTTGGAGTTTGCGCCGATTGGTATTTTGTTTCCCTAGGACGTCGTCAGTCACTTCAAATCATTACGTAACTTGAAATGACGGCTAGATAAAAAAGAAAGTCGAAACTTTCAACACCAATAACATGTAAAATTAATTTTGTATAACACTTCGCAAGAGATATTTAGCCGTGCGTAGGTATATAGATAGTAAAGCGACGACAAACGCGTATGAATTTGAGGCTGCCTACTTGTGAAATCCTTTATAGACATAACTTTTCTTTTAAGAAACTTAGCTTTTACCTTATAAAATTAGATAGGTAATATAAACAATAACCAACTCGTGACGAGGATGACAGATTATCAAGGCTCGAGAATTACGAAATTAATATAACTCAGGAAAGATAATCTGTAATTCCCCGTCACTCCTAAGTTATTGTCTAAATAACCCGTGTTTTGCTTTGCAAGATAGCAGCATCAACATGTACTTACTTTTCTTGCCCCGTGACCGGTGCTCAGTAGTGTAGGAGATATTGAAGCCGCCCCGGTTGTCCCGCGAGTTGCTCACGAAGTGCAGTAGCAAAGTCGGACCGGTACTCCGAAACGACTTCGTGTCATTTCCGCAGATTCTGCCAATGGTCTCGTTAGACGGATGTATACCTGAATAAAATACAACGTTTTATATTATTGTTGTGGTTTCTATCGATATTATTATATAACATAACTTTTGATAACCCAAGTGTCATGATACTTACTACATGACATCGCCATGACAATACCCATTCTCACATCATGTAACATTATGGTACTGTGCTACTTGTTACAGGTACCACGTGTGCTCGCATGTTTCAAAACAACCTCAGATTAAGACATGGATAACCTATAAGCTCTATGCAAGTCAGTTGTTTATCAACAATGTGTAGACATAACATAAATCAAAACATTTTGGCCGATGCCTTATGGCCCTGTTACACATGTACATTCTATGATATGAAATTGTTTATGATGTGGTTTTATCTTAGGTAAAAACTTTTGATAAGATCGAATTTTAATATCAATACAAACATCAGCACGTTCTGTGATTTAACGTTTCAACGAGACGCAATTTTAACAATTAAGAATTTGATATCCAAGGAAGCTTGCTTCTCGCCCGTTAGCCTGTTCTTAATGTCTTTAAAAGACTTACGGACTGCAACATTCTTCTCCCGTGAATCTTATTACGTCATCTTACGCTTCGCCTTCCTTAGATTTTTTCCTTTAGATATATCGATAGGTTTATATCGCCATAAGCATCAAATGATGCCGGCAGTTTCGTAGCCCAACCGCTGAATGTCAAAGGTCACGTGATATGAAGCTTGTTTGAGGTAAGATTCTAAAAAAAAGTGTTAACAAGTTCTCGTGCCAAAACTAAAGTGTGAAACTCCACGAAAGATTGTACTACTACTATACACATACCGTACACTACATACACTATCGCTACAGTCCACAAAAGGCCGTACTACTACCGTACTATACGTACACTATCGCTACGGTCCACAACATGTCATCCGGCTACTGTACACTTATCGTACACTTAGTACACTCTTTAGCTACAGTCCATAAAATGTCAAATGGCTACCATACATTTATTGTACACTAGGTACACTACATGCACTCTATCGCTACAGTCCACAAAATGTCATATGGCTACCATACACTTACCGTACACTATGTACACTATTTAGCCACAATCCATAAACGTCGTACTACTATCATACACTTACTGTACACTATGTACACTATTTAGCCACAATCCATAAAAGTCGTACTACTATCATACACTTACCGTATACTATGTACACCATTTAGCCACAGTCCATAAACGTCGTACTACTATCATACACTTACCATACACTATGTACACTATTTAGCCACAGTCCATAAACGTCGTACTACTATCATACACTTACCGTACACTACGTACACTATTTAGCCACAGTCCATAAACGTCGTACTACTATCGTACACTTACCGTACACTATGTACACTACGTCACTACAGTCCACAAAATGTGGTACTTTTACCGTACACTTACCGTACACTTAGTACACTCTATAGCTACAGTCGACAAAATGTCATACGGCTACCATACATTTATTGTACACTAGGTACACTATTTAGCTACAGCCCATAAATGTCATACGGTTAACGTACACTGACCGTACACTACGTACACTCTATAACTACTGTCCACAAAAGGTCGTACTACAACCGTACACTTACCGTACACTACGTACGCCCTATCGCTGCAATCCACTAAAGTTCGTAATACTACCGTACACTTACCGTACACTACGTACACTATGTCACTACAGTCGTCAGGGAGATCAGACCACGTGACATTGGCCACTACGACGAAGTTGATTCTAGGAGCAGCTATCCTCCATACACAGTCGTTGTTGCTGCAACAATATGGGTGGATTTTCAAAGGGCATATCGCAAACTCGAATAGAATTCCCAAATTACAATCTTATGATGCAGGTACAGATTTCTTTATTATACATGTATTTGGAAATATTATTTTAAACGCTGGGTCTCCCTAGTTACAAACGGACATCACATATAGCAAATGTTCAGAATGAAAATACTGACTGCTTGGTTGTAAAGTACCCCAAATCGAGGTTCATAATTTTCATATGCTGCCGAAGGGCAAAATATCAGTTTTTCGTTGTGACGTCCAGTTATAAACAATGTTTTGACGTCACGGTTCACCTATGACGCCAGAATCAATACGGGTCGGCGGCGGCTACGCTGGCTATCACATTCGTGCTCAAGACATACTAAGTTTACGATACTCGTGCCTAAATATCAGTATATCTGATCTATATAGTACAAACATAGTATGTCATGGGCACTCATATAATATCCTCTATATCACATATGCTTATATATATACATATATATACAAAAGTTTAGAACACTGGGTTATTTCATGTTTGTTACTCAGAGTTTCATGCACAAACAGGAACACATATATATATATAAGGGAACCAACATTGAGTACTGGCCGGGGAAGTTGGGGGACGTGATGTGTCCTATCTCGTTTGGTACTGCCAGGATATCCTCCTTCCTCATCCGGCACATCGATCCATCTGTAACAACATTCAACACGTCATTATTCATCGATCCATCTGTACCAACATTCAACACGTCATTACACATCGATCCATCTGTACCAACATTCAACACGTCATTACACATCGATCCATCTGTACCAACATTCAACACGTCATTACACATCGATCCATCTGTAACAACATTCAACACGTCATTACACATCGATCCATCTGTACCAACATTCAACACGTCATGACACATCGATCCATCTGTAACAACATTCAACACGTCATTACACATCGATCCATCTGTACCAACATTCAACACGTCATGACACATTGATCCATCTGTACCAACATTCAACACGTCATTACACATCGATCCATCTGTAACAACATTCAACACGTCATTACACATCGATCCATCTGTAACAACATTCAACACGTCATGACACATCGATCCATCTGTAACAACATTCAACACGTCATGACACATCGATCCATCTGTAACAACATTCAACACGTCATTACACATCGATACATCTGTAACAACATTCAACACGTCATTACACATCGATCCATCTGTTACAACATTCAACACGTCATGACACATCGATCCATCTGTACCAACATTCAACACGTCATTACACATCGATCCATCTGTAACAACATTCAACACGTCATGACACATTGATCCATCTGTACCAACATTCAACACGTCATTACACATCGATCCATCTGTAACAACATTCAACACGTCATGACACATCGATCCATCTGTAACAACATTCAACACGTCATTACACATCGATCCATCTGTACCAACATTCAACACGTCATTACACATCGATCCATCTGTAACAACATTCAACACGTCATTACACATCGATCCATCTGTAACAACATTCAACACGTCATTACACATCGATCCATCTGTAACAACATTCAACACGTCATGACACATCGATCCATCTGTAACAACATTCAACACGTCATTACACATCGATCCATCTGTAACAACATTCAACACGTCATGACACATCGATCCATCTGTACCAACATTCAACACGTCATTACACATCGATCCATCTGTACCAACATTCAACACGTCATTACACATCGATCCATCTGTAACAACATTCAACACGTCATTACACATCGATCCATCTGTACCAACATTCAACACGTCATGACACATTGATCCATCTGTAACAACATTCAACACGTCAATACACATCGATCCATCTGTAACAACATTCAACACGTCATGACACATCGATCCATCTGTAACAACATTCAACACGTCATGACACATCGATCCATCTGTACCAACATTCAACACGTCACTACACATCGATCCATCTGTACCAACATTCAACACGTCATTACACATCGATCCATCTGTAACAACATTCAACACGTCATGACACATTGATCCATCTGTACCAACATTCAACACGTCATTACACATCGATCCATCTGTAACAACATTCAACACGTCATTACACATCGATCCATCTGTAACAACATTCAACACGTCATTACACATTGATCCATCTGTAACAACATTCAACACGTCTTTACACATCGATCCATCTGTAACAACATTCAACACGTCATGACACATCGATCCATCTGTAACAACATTCAACACGTCATGACACATCGATCCATCTGTACCAACATTCAACACGTCATTACACATCGATCCATCTGTACCAACATTCAACACGTCATTACACATTGATCCATCTGTAACAACATTCAACACGTCATGACACATCGATCCATCTGTAACAACATTCAACACGTCATTACACATCGATCCATCTGTAACAACATTCAACACGTCATGACACATTGATCCATCTGTAACAACATTCAACACATCATGACACATCGATCCATCTGTACCAACATTCAACACGTCATGACACATCGATCCATCTGTAACAACATTCAACACGTCATGACACATCGATCCATCTGTAACAACATTCAACACGTCATGACACATCGATCCATCTGTAACAACATTCAACACGTCATTACACATCGATCCATCTGTAACAACATTCAACACGTCATGACACATCGATCCATCTGTAACAACATTCAACACGTCATTACAAAATCGATCCATCTGTACCAACATTCAACACGTCATGACACATTGATCCATCTGTACCAACATTCAACACGTCATTACACATCGATCCATCTGTAACAACATTCAACACGTCATTACACATCGATCCATCTGTAACAACATTCAACACGTCATGACACATCGATCCATCTCTAACAACATTCAACACGTCATGACACATCGATCCATCTGTAACAACATTCAACACGTCATTACACATCGATCCATCTGTAACAACATTCAACACGTCATTACACATCGATCCATCTGTTACAACATTCAACACGTCATGACACATCGATCCATCTGTACCAACATTCAACACGTCATTACACATCGATCCATCTGTAACAACATTCAACACGTCATGACACATTGATCCATCTGTACCATCATTCAACACGTCATGACACATTGATCCATCTGTACCAACATTCAACACGTCATTACACATCGATCCATCTGTAACAACATTCAACACGTCATGACACATCGATCCATCTGTAACAACATTCAACACGTCATTACACATCGATCCATCTGTACCAACATTCAACACGTCATTACACATCGATCCATCTGTAACAACATTCAACACGTCATTACACATCGATCCATCTGTAACAACATTCAACACGTCATTACACATCGATCCATCTGTAACAACATTCAACACGTCATGACACATCGATCCATCTGTAACAACATTCAACACGTCATTACACATCGATCCATCTGTAACAACATTCAACACGTCATGACACATCGATCCATCTGTACCAACATTCAACACGTCATTACACATCGATCCATCTGTACCAACATTCAACACGTCATTACACATCGATCCATCTGTAACAACATTCAACACGTCATTACACATCGATCCATCTGTACCAACATTCAACACGTCATGACACATTGATCCATCTGTAACAACATTCAACACGTCATTACACATCGATCCATCTGTACCAACATTCAACACGTCATGACACATTGATCCATCTGTAACAACATTCAACACGTCAATACACATCGATCCATCTGTAACAACATTCAACACGTCATGACACATCGATCCATCTGTAACAACATTCAACACGTCATGACACATCGATCCATCTGTACCAACATTCAACACGTCATTACACATCGATCCATCTGTACCAACATTCAACACGTCACTACACATCGATCCATCTGTAACAACATTCAACACGTCATGACACATTGATCCATCTGTAACAACATTCAACACGTCATGACACATCGATCCATCTGTAACAACATTCAACACGTCATGACACATCGATCCATCTGTAACAACATTCAACACGTCATTACACATTGATCCATCTGTAACAACATTCAACACGTCTTTACACATCGATCCATCTGTAACAACATTCAACACGTCATGACACATCGATCCATCTGTAACAACATTCAACACGTCATGACACATCGATCCATCTGTACCAACATTCAACACGTCATGACACATTGATCCATCTGTACCAACATTCAACACGTCATTACACATTGATCCATCTGTACCAACATTCAACACGTCATGACACATTGATCCATCTGTACCAACATTCAACACGTAATTACACATCGATCCATCTGTAACAACATTCAACACGTCATTACACATCGATCCATCTGTAACAACATTCAACACGTCATTACACATCGATCCATCTGTACCAACATTCAACACGTCATGACACATTGATCCATCTGTACCAACATTCAACACGTCATTACACATCGATCCATCTGTAACAACATTCAACACGTCATTACACATCGATCCATCTGTACCAACATTCAACACGTCATTACACATTGATCCATCTGTAACAACATTCAACACGTCATGACACATCGATCCATCTGTAACAACATTCAACACGTCATTACACATCGATCCATCTGTAACAACATTCAACACGTCATGACACATTGATCCATCTGTAACAACATTCAACACATCATGACACATCGATCCATCTGTACCAACATTCAACACGTCATGACACATCGATCCATCTGTAACAACATTCAACACGTCATGACACATCGATCCATCTGTAACAACATTCAACACGTCATGACACATCGATCCATCTGTAACAACATTCAACACGTCATTACACATCGATCCATCTGTAACAACATTCAACACGTCATGACACATCGATCCATCTGTAACAACATTCAACACGTCATTACAAAATCGATCCATCTGTACCAACATTCAACACGTCATGACACATTGATCCATCTGTACCAACATTCAACACGTCATTACACATCGATCCATCTGTAACAACATTCAACACGTCATTACACATCGATCCATCTGTAACAACATTCAACACGTCATTACACATCGATCCATCTGTAACAACATTCAACACATCATTACACATCGATCCATCTTTAACAACATTCAACACGTCATGACACATCGATCCATCTGTAACAACATTCAACACGTCATTACACATCGATCCATCTGTAACAACATTCAACACGTCATTACACATTGATCCATCTGTACCAACATTCAACACGTCATTACACATTGATCCATCTGTAACAACATTCAACACGTCATTACACATCGATCCATCTGTAACAACATTCAACACGTCATTACACATCGATCCATCTGTACCAACATTCAACACGTCATTACACATTGATCCATCTGTAACAACATTCAACACGTCATTACACATCGATCCATCTGTACCAACATTCAACACGTCACTACACATCGATCCATCTGTAACAACATTCAACACGTCATGACACATTGATCCATCTGTAACAACATTCAACACGTCATGACACATCGATCCATCTGTAACAACATTCAACACGTCATGACACATCGATCCATCTGTAACAACATTCAACACGTCATTACACATTGATCCATCTGTAACAACATTCAACACGTCTTTACACATCGATCCATCTGTAACAACATTCAACACGTCATGACACATCGATCCATCTGTAACAACATTCAACACGTCATGACACATCGATCCATCTGTACCAACATTCAACACGTCATGACACATTGATCCATCTGTACCAACATTCAACACGTCATTACACATTGATCCATCTGTACCAACATTCAACACGTCATGACACATTGATCCATCTGTACCAACATTCAACACGTAATTACACATCGATCCATCTGTAACAACATTCAACACGTCATTACACATCGATCCATCTGTAACAACATTCAACACGTCATTACACATCGATCCATCTGTACCAACATTCAACACGTCATGACACATTGATCCATCTGTACCAACATTCAACACGTCATTACACATCGATCCATCTGTAACAACATTCAACACGTCATTACACATCGATCCATCTGTACCAACATTCAACACGTCATTACACATTGATCCATCTGTAACAACATTCAACACGTCATGACACATCGATCCATCTGTAACAACATTCAACACGTCATTACACATCGATCCATCTGTAACAACATTCAACACGTCATGACACATTGATCCATCTGTAACAACATTCAACACATCATGACACATCGATCCATCTGTACCAACATTCAACACGTCATGACACATCGATCCATCTGTAACAACATTCAACACGTCATGACACATCGATCCATCTGTAACAACATTCAACACGTCATGACACATCGATCCATCTGTAACAACATTCAACACGTCATTACACATCGATCCATCTGTAACAACATTCAACACGTCATGACACATCGATCCATCTGTAACAACATTCAACACGTCATGACAAAATCGATCCATCTGTACCAACATTCAACACGTCATGACACATTGATCCATCTGTACCAACATTCAACACGTCATTACACATCGATCCATCTGTAACAACATTCAACACGTCATTACACATCGATCCATCTGTAACAACATTCAACACGTCATTACACATCGATCCATCTGTAACAACATTCAACACATCATTACACATCGATCCATCTTTAACAACATTCAACACGTCATGACACATCGATCCATCTGTAACAACATTCAACACGTCATTACACATCGATCCATCTGTAACAACATTCAACACGTCATTACACATTGATCCATCTGTACCAACATTCAACACGTCATTACACATTGATCCATCTGTAACAACATTCAACACGTCATTACACATCGATCCATCTGTAACAACATTCAACACGTCATTACACATCGATCCATCTGTACCAACATTCAACACGTCATTACACATTGATCCATCTGTAACAACATTCAACACGTCATTACACATCGATCCATCTGTACCAACATTCAACACGTCATTACACATCGATCCGTCTGTACCAACATTCAACACGTCATGACACATCGATCCGTCTGTAAAAACATTAAACACGTCATTACACATCGATCCATCTGTACCAACATTCAACACGTCATTACACATCGATCCATCTGTACCAACATTCAACACGTCATTACACATCGATCCATCTGTAACAACATTCAACACGTCATTACACATCGATCCATCTGTAACAACATTCAACACGTCATTACACATCGATCCATCTGTAACAACATTCAACACGTCATTACACATTGATCCATCTGTAACAACATTCAACACGTCATTACACATCGATCCATCTGTAACAACATTCAACACGTCATTACACATCGATCCATCTGTAACAACATTCAACACGTCATGACACATTGATCCATCTGTACCAACATTCAACACGTCATTACACATTGATCCATCTGTACCAACATTCAACACGTCATGACACATTGATCCATCTGTACCAACATTCAACACGTCATTACACATCGATCCATCTGTAACAACATTCAACACGTCATTACACATCGATCCATCTGTAACAACATTCAACACGTCATGACACATCGATCCATCTGTAACAACATTCAACACGTCATTACACATCGATCCATCTGTACCAACATTCAACACGTCATGACACATTGATCCATCTGTACCAGCATTCAACACGTCATGACACATCGATCCATCTGTACCAACATTCAACACGTCATTACACATCGATCCATCTGTAACAACATTCAACACGTCATTACACATTGATCCATCTGTAACAACATTCAACACGTCATTACACATCGATCCATCTGTAACAACATTCAACACGTCATTACACATCGATCCATCTGTAACAACATGCAACACGTCATGACACATCGATCCATCTGTACCAACATTCAACACGTCATGACACATCGATCCATCTGTAACAACATTCAACACGTCATGACACATCGATCCATCTGTACCAACATTCAACACGTCATTACACATCGATCCGTCTGTACCAACATTCAACACGTCATTACACATCGATCCATCTGTACCAACATTTAACACGTCATGACACATCGATCCGTCTGTAACAACATTCAACACGTCATTACACATCGATCCATCTGTACCAACATTCAACACGTCATTACACATCGATCCATCTGTACCAACATTCAACACGTCATTACACATCGATCCATCTGTAACAACATTCAACACGTCATTACACATCGATCCATCTGTAACAACATTCAACACGTCATTACACATCGATCCATCTGTAACAACATTCAACACGTCATTACACATTGATCCATCTGTAACAACATTCAACACGTCATTACACATCGATCCATCTGTAACAACATTCAACACGTCATTACACATCGATCCATCTGTACCAACATTCAACACGTCATGACACATTGATCCATCTGTACCAACATTCAACACGTCATTACACATTGATCCATCTGTACCAACATTCAACACGTCATGACACATTGATCCATCTGTACCAACATTCAACACGTCATTACACATCGATCCATCTGTAACAACATTCAACACGTCATTACACATCGATCCATCTGTACCAACATTCAACACGTCATGACACATTGATCCATCTGTACAAACATTCAACACGTCATGACACATCGATCCATCTGTAACAACATTCAACACGTCATTACACATCGATCCATCTGTAACAACATTCAACACGTCATTACACATTGATCCATCTGTAACAACATTCAACACGTCATGACACATCGATCCATCTGTAACAACATTCAACACGTCATTACACATCGATCCATCTGTAACAACATGCAACACGTCATGACACATTGATCCATCTGTAACAACATTCAACACGTCATGACACATCGATCCATCTGTACCAACATTCAACACGTCATGACACATCGATCCATCTGTAACAACATTCAACACGTCATTACACATTGATCCATCTGTACCAACATTCAACACGTCATTACACATCGATCCATCTGTACCAACATTCAACACGTCATTACACATCGATCCATCTGTACCAACATTCAACACGTCATTACACATCGATCCATCTGTAACAACATTCAACACGTCATTACACATCGATCCATCTGTAACAACATTCAACACGTCATGACACATCGATCCGTCTGTAACAACATTCAACACGTCATTACACATTGATCCATCTGTACCAACATTCAACACGTCATTACACATCGATCCATCTGTACCAACATTCAACACGTCATTACACATCGATCCATCTGTAACAACATTCAACACGTCATTACACATCGATCCATCTGTAACAACATTCAACACGTCATGACACATCGATCCATCTGTAACAACATTCAACACGTCATTACACATCGATCCATCTGTACCAACATTCAACACGTCATGACACATTGATCCATCTGTACAAACATTCAACACGTCATGACACATCGATCCATCTGTAACAACATTCAACACGTCATTACACATCGATCCATCTGTAACAACATTCAACACGTCATTACACATTGATCCATCTGTAACAACATTCAACACGTCATGACACATCGATCCATCTGTAACAACATTCAACACGTCATTACACATCGATCCATCTGTAACAACATGCAACACGTCATGACACATTGATCCATCTGTAACAACATTCAACACGTCATGACACATCGATCCATCTGTACCAACATTCAACACGTCATGACACATCGATCCATCTGTAACAACATTCAACACGTCATTACACATTGATCCATCTGTACCAACATTCAACACGTCATTACACATCGATCCATCTGTACCAACATTCAACACGTCATTACACATCGATCCATCTGTACCAACATTCAACACGTCATTACACATCGATCCATCTGTAACAACATTCAACACGTCATTACACATCGATCCATCTGTAACAACATTCAACACGTCATGACACATCGATCCGTCTGTAACAACATTCAACACGTCATTACACATTGATCCATCTGTACCAACATTCAACACGTCATTACACATCGATCCATCTGTACCAACATTCAACACGTCATTACACATCGATCCATCTGTACCAACATTCAACACGTCATTACACATCGATCCATCTGTAACAACATTCAACACGTCATTACACATCGATCCATCTGTAACAACATTCAACACGTCATGACACATCGATCCGTCTGTAACAACATTCAACACGTCATTACACATTGATCCATCTGTAACAACATTCAACACGTCATTACACATCGATCCATCTGTACCAACATTCAACACGTCATGACACATCGATCCATCTGTAACAACATTCAACACGTCATGACACATCGATCCATCTGTACCAACATTCAACACGTCATGACACATCGATCCATCTGTAACAACATTCAACACGTCATGACACATCGATCCGTCTGTACCAACATTCAACACGTCATTACACATCGATCCATCTGTACCAACATTCAACACGTCATGACACATCGATCCGTCTGTAACAACATTCAACACGTCATTACACATCGATCCATCTGTACCAACATTCAACACGTCATTACACATCGATCCATCTGTACCAACATTCAACACGTCATTACACATCGATCCATCTGTAACAACATTCAACACGTCATGACACATCGATCCATCTGTAACAACATTCAACACGTCATTACACATCGATCCATCTGTAACAACATTCAACACGTCATTACACATCGATCCATCTGTAACAACATTCAACACGTCATGACACATCGATCCATCTGTAACAACATTCAACACGTCATTACACATCGATCCATCTGTACCAACATTCAACACGTCATGACACATTGATCCATCTGTACAAACATTCAACACGTCATGACACATCGATCCATCTGTAACAACATTCAACACGTCATGACACATCGATCCATCTGTAACAACATTCAACACGTCATTACACATTGATCCATCTGTAACAACATTCAACACGTCATGACACATCGATCCATCTGTAACAACATTCAACACGTCATTACACATCGATCCATCTGTAACAACATGCAACACGTCATGACACATTGATCCATCTGTAACAACATTCAACACGTCATGACACATCGATCCATCTGTACCAACATTCAACACGTCATGACACATCGATCCATCTGTAACAACATTCAACACGTCATTACACATTGATCCATCTGTACCAACATTCAACACGTCATTACACATCGATCCATCTGTACCAACATTCAACACGTCATTACACATCGATCCATCTGTACCAACATTCAACACGTCATTACACATCGATCCATCTGTAACAACATTCAACACGTCATGACACATCGATCCATCTGTACCAACATTCAACACGTCATTACACATCGATCCGTCTGTACCAACATTCAACACGTCATGACACATCGATCCATCTGTAACAACATGCAACACGTCATGACACATCGATCCGTCTGTAACAACATTCAACACGTCATGACACATCGATCCATCTGTAACAACATTCAACACGTCATGACACATCGATCCGTCTGTAACAACATTCAACACGTCATGACACATCGATCCGTCTGTAACAACATTCAACACGTCATTACACATCGATCCATCTGTAACAACATTCAACACGTCATGACACATCGATCCGTCTGTAACAACATTCAACACGTCATGACACATCGATCCATCTGTAACAACATTCAACACGTCATGACACATCGATCCATCTGTAACAACATGCAACACGTCATTACACATCGATCCATCTGTAACAACATTCAACACGTCATGACACATCGATCCGTCTGTAACAACATTCAACACGTCATGACACATTGATCCATCTGTAACAACATTCAACACGTCATGACACATCGATCCGTCTGTAACAACATTCAACACGTCATTACACATCGATCCATCTGTAACAACATTCAACACGTCATTACACATCGATCCATCTGTAACAACATTCAACACGTCATTACACATCGATCCATCTGTAACAACATTCAACACGTCATTACACATCGATCCATCTGTAACAACATTCAACACGTCATTACACATCGATCCATCTGTACCAACATTCAACACGTCATGACACATTGATCCATCTGTACCAACATTCAACACGTCATTACACATTGATCCATCTGTACCAACATTCAACACGTCATGACACATTGATCCATCTGTACCAACATTCAACACGTCATTACACATTGATCCATCTGTACCAACATTCAACACGTCATTACACATCGATCCATCTGTAACAACATTCAACACGTCATTACACATCGATCCATCTGTAACAACATTCAACACGTCATGACACATCGATCCATCTGTAACAACATTCAACACGTCATTACACATCGCTCCATCTGTACCAACATTCAACACGTCATGACACATTGATCCATCTGTACCAACATTCAACACGTCATGACACATCGATCCATCTGTACCAACATTCAACACGTCATTACACATCGATCCATCTGTAACAACATTCAACACGTCATTACACATTGATCCATCTGTAACAACATTCAACACGTCATGACACATCGATCCATCTGTAACAACATTCAACACGTCATTACACATCGATCCATCTGTAACAACATGCAACACGTCATGACACATCGATCCATCTGTACCAACATTCAACACGTCATGACACATCGATCCATCTGTAACAACATTCAACACGTCATGACACATCGATCCATCTGTAACAACATTCAACACGTCATGACACATCGATCCGTCTGTACCAACATTCAACACGTCATGACACATCGATCCGTCTGTACCAACATTCAACACGTCATGACACATCGATCCATCTGTACCAACATTCAACACGTCATGACACATCGATCCGTCTGTAACAACATTCAACACGTCATGACACATCGATCCATCTGTAACAACATTCAACACGTCATGACACATCGATCCATCTGTAACAACATTCAACACGTCATTACACATCGATCCATCTGTACCAACATTCAACACGTCATGACACATCGATCCATCTGTACCAACATTCAACACGTCATGACACATCGATCCATCTGTAACAACATTCAACACGTCATTACACATCGATCCATCTGTTCCAACATTCAACACGTCATGACACATCGATCCATCTGTAACAACATTCAACACGTCATGACACATCGATCCATCTGTAACAACATTCAACACGTCATGACACATCGATCCATCTGTAACAACATTCAACACGTCATGACACATCGATCCATCTGTAACAACATTCAACACGTCATGACACATCGATCCATCTGTAACAACATTCAACACGTCATGACACATCGATCCATCTGTAACAACATTCAACACGTCATTACACATCGATCCATCTGTAACAACATTCAACACGTCATTACACATCGATCCATCTGTACCAACATTCAACACGTCATGACACATCGATCCATCTGTACCAACATTCAACACGTCATTACACATCGATCCATCTGTAACAACATTCAACACGTCATGACACATCGATCCATCTGTAACAACATTCAACACGTCATTACACATCGATCCATCTGTACCAACATTCAACACGTCATGACACATCGATCCATCTGTAACAACATTCAACACGTCATGACACATCGATCCATCTGTAACAACATTCAACACGTCATGACACATCGATCCATCTGTAACAACATTCAACACGTCATGACACATCGATCCATCTGTAACAACATTCAACACGTCATGACACATCGATCCATCTGTAACAACATTCAACACGTCATGACACATCGATCCATCTGTAACAACATTCAACACGTCATTACACATCGATCCATCTGTAACAACATTCAACACGTCATTACACATCGATCCATCTGTACCAACATTCAACACGTCATTACACATTGATCCATCTGTACCAACATTCAACACGTTATTACACATCGATCCATCTGTAACAACATTCAACACGTCATTACACATCGATCCATCTGTACCAACATTCAACACGTCATTACACATTGATCCATCTCTACCAACATTCAACACGTCATTACACATCGATCCATCTGTACCAACATTCAACACGTCATTACAAATCTTCACCAAACGTAGGCTACGAGTAAGTTTTCGTGTTAGGTAAACTCTGATTGGATGAAACACATGGTACCATAAAATCGCTAAGCTTGTTGCATTGGAAAGAATTCAGAAATGCATAGAGGTATATTTTTAGCTGTTTCGTATGAGCTCGAGAAAACAATAATAGTAAAACAGAATAAGGTAACAATTACAGGTGTGACATGTGCTTGTTACTTTGATTGTTTTCTCCTTATCATACCAAACTGTATAAATTGCTGTAATCCTCATTGTTTCATCATGTGCTTGAAAACGGTATAAAATCTATACCGAAACGTCGCTATCGTCAAATAACGAAGTTGTTCATCCATAGAATTACTCTTGTCTTCCAGGTATATTATTGTGAATCAAAATCGAGGTCACAAATTCAAAGTATTTCAACCAAGATATTATGATATACTGGTATTAAATTATCAATAAAGTATCAAACCTTTCAAAAGTGGATAAAGCTATGCAAACAACGAGAGACGAGCAATTTAAACAGTTTCTACATTACCTTTCATTGAAAAGTACGATCCGTGTAAAGTGAACTTCATCTCTGTCTCATCTGTGTTCACTATGAAGTAGAGTGTGCGCATGCGTGATTTCACTGTCACGTTAAAGGTACGTCCGGGACACCAACGCTCTATCAAATCGCCATGATCGGGTTTACCTTAAAGGAAAAACATAATAAATAGAAGAGAAGTTTTCGTGTATTGTCCAAGGGAGAGAGTGTGATTCTTTCAAAACTCACCATTGAAGAAATCGACATGGACTTGATCACAATCCGATCTGATGACGCCATTGAAGGATGACGTCATATTAAGACGTATGATGTTGTCGTGGTAGTTGGCAGTTATCATATATACCATATATGAGTTACTGAAACAAATAAACAATATGAACTGTATCACAAAGACTATATGAGAGACAAGATGACAAGGAGTTTTATGGATTATCAACTTTTTATTGTATATAGACGTTGACAGCCATAAAACTCCTTGTCATCTTGATACTTCCAACTTCTAAAATGCCTCTCAAACAACTTATATGAGAGATTCTCAAACAGATATACAATATGAATTAAATCATATATACTATATAAAAGTACTGGAACAATATGAACTGTCAACAGGCTTGTGCTACAGTCTTTTATTAACCAACAAATTGGGAATAACTGATACGACGCTCTCTAGGTTATGACGTCTTGTGAATCAACCCCTGAGCTGATTGGTCGCAGTTTGTGTTGGCTATGCAATCAGCGACGTTGTTTCAAACTTGGAATCCGGTAGGACTATCCTAGAGCCCCTGCACCTGCGCAGTGCGCACATATCATTCTTCACGACAAAATATAGATGCAAATGTAAGCTCAATGATGATTAAGCACTTCGACTATTTTTTTCTCTTGAAAAAGAATGATAACGTTTGGTTTTATCGATCGGGTCAAAAAATAAAAATAAAAATTATGATATTAAGGGATTTTACAAACTTTTATCGATATTGTAAATAGATAATTGAACATTTGCTTCCCAGCTTCAGCAATCAAACCCAGTTGGATGTAATGTCGATCAATTAAACATCTCATATTATGAACCGATTTTAGAAGATAGCGATGTTGAATGATATCGCAACGATTCGATAACCGTAGACAGTAATACCTGGATATATCTTCTATCGACAAGTCTGACATCGTGGAATTGACTGCCGTTGCCTCAGTTATTTTCCCATTGTTGCACGGAGCTGGAAACATATTAAGCCAATTCTGTAACAAATATAACAAATGATAATACTATAACAAAAATAAACAGTGAATGCTTGTTATAACGTTTTTACCGCAAAAACAATATAAAGGATACAAAAGTTATTATTCGTTAAATAGTTTTAGTTCCCATTATAAAATTACACTATATTAAAATTGATACGGAGAGTTTCATCATGCGTCAACATGCTGAAAGCATAATTACGAATCACAGGAAATTGATTGAAAGGTGTTTGATATATAAATGCTAATATCCCCTACCCTATATAAATAAGCGAGAGGACAGACAGCCGACATTTGTCAATAGTACTCAAAATCAAGATACCTCTCAATGCGTGGCTAATATTCCGATTTCTACAAAGTGTCATCTGCATTTACTGTCTTCCGATTCTTGATTGTTTTTGATGCTTGTCGTATGTCGGCAAAGATTTTGTAAATGTATTTATTTTGCCAAAAACATCGTCAGAAGAACCATCCTTGACTTGACTCAACAGAATTTAAAATTGTGAATCAGTTTGCACGTCGCATAATTAAAGGCTACTCATTAAGTTCGAAAGAGACAATAAAAAAAAATATATATCGGAAAACTATTTGAACCTTTATTCACGAATTTTGATTTTAATTATCATTGATTTAAATTCTACTCGCGTTATTGAACAGTTTTCAACTCGTTGATTTGAATTTTAACCAATTCGAGTAACCTGCCTTTTGGGTACCTGTCGGGCGAGAATATTATACACATTTCAATCAATTTCCTGTGCTTTGTAATTTTGTGTTCAGCATATTAACGTAACGCCATTGTATGGTATAACAAGCCGTGCAACTAAAATGTAATTCCATTATAAGCAATATTTGGTATATGAAAAACATAAACTAATATGTCTTGGACAGTCCCATAAATTGCAAGAGAACTGTTCGATAATTCCTGTTGATATCATTAAAGGAGACCCGTACCAAGAGTTAGCACTCGAAGTCGAACAGTTCGCTCCAAGAGCTGCGAGGAGTTTCCACGTACATACACAACAGCTCCGGTGCTACGATATGTCGTGGTGTTGTATTTCCGGATCACTTGCTTGCCGATGATTGAACCTGCGGAACAGACACTTTGAAACGAACACGTGGTTTGTTTACAAATATAATGACATGCGTCAAACAAAGAAAGGCCCAAACACATCTCACAAAATCATGGCCAAACCAATTGAGAATATATGATTTTTAAAACCAGCTACGTCACCGCTTTCTTGAGGACGACGTTAGAGTCTATGTCAAACGTTGCAAAACCTGAATGAAGATGTTGTATATCCAAGATTTTTCCTTCGTCATTCTTCATTGTTTCAATTTAGTAAAATACCTATTTTGTAACAATAGGGGAGAATAGGCTACGGATTCTTCGCATAGGTCTATAGCCAAGTAAATGCTATGTTTAAATCAACACTCAACAGACTACTTAATAATGTTGAGCAAACCCTTGGCGAATTTAAAACCGATTCCTTCTGGATATCAATCAATTAAATCACAGCATGGTTGTGTGATCAGCGATGCCCGATGGTACAATCAACATTTGAACCGTTTGTGCGAAATAAGTTCTGTCGGAAGCGTTCGTAAAATCTCCTAGTAAATAGTTAAGAGGACTTGATTTTCAAAGCCAGCAATAATGACAGAGGCGCTGGTTATTTGTAACAGCGTTCAAATGGTTACATGAACTGGACAACTTGTGGCCAATCCTTTACTTGAAAGGATAAAAAATTAGTTGATCAGCCTCCTTGAGACGAAATGTGGCCAACATGGATAGATAAATTGACATTCTGATAAAACACCTCACCTTCCGTCACGTTGATCAAGTCAGGACTATCTCCCCAGTCTCCAATAACGTCAATTCTCAGCGTCTGGGTTGCATCTCGCGATATTAACTTCAAGGGACAAACCTCTCTGTAAATACAGGAAACATGGACGATGTCGAATATACGAATAGTAAGTGAGTGATATTTTATCAGTCTTAAAATAAACCTTCAAATTTGCCTTTGTCCGAAAGTTGGTAAAATATAATGTTAAAAATAATTGTTTATGCATGTCCTTAGCTAAAGGTGATTTTTTTTAAGGTTTCTTATTATGATCTAAGCCACCTACGAATATTATAAAGAAAAGACTCTCCTACGCCTAGGGCATTATGGGAAGAGTTACGAATACATTACACTGTACATGATATCTATGTTAACGTTCTGACGCCCAATGCTGGTAATTCTCTCCCAACAGAAGCAGCTCAGTAGTATAACTCCGATCTAGCCTCTGTTCCCATTTCCCTAAATGCCAGGGTTCATGATCAGGGCAAAAAGTTGCAAGATACCTCCCTTATTAGTAGCCAATCAAAACGTGTCTTGTATACCTTATCCCATATATGATACAGGAGGTACCTACCCATCCGCATCAAGGGTTGTAGGCAGCGAGAAGACAGTAGGAAGGGAGGTAACTTCCCGTGAGATGGCGCTCTTGCAGCTTTCTGGAAACAAACTCCTTCATTTGAACAATGTGAATAGATAATTAAGAATGATGTTTATTTATCCACATAACAAATCTAACTATTTTAATATTGGATACGCCTGCATGCCTTCTTATAAAACTGATTATGTCTTGAATGTTTGATTTCAGCCAATAACAAAACGAGTTTACAGGTATTTAGTCTTGAACTGTTTGAGTTTCATTCTCGAGGTCGTAGGGCAATAAACGATTTTATTAATCTCCTTCTTCTCACTCACAGCGACGTTTCGTAATTCCAAAGCCCGTTTCAACCTTCAAATTTCATTCATTTCCATTATTTATTATCTAATAAAAAAGTTGGATATAAATAAAATATTGTACTGTATTGTTACCAGTCTTACACTATGGCTGTACAATCAGATATACTAATAAGTACATGCTTGAAAACGATACAAGAATCTGCATCGAAACGTCGCACTCTATGAATAAAGAAGTTGTCATCCATATATATTGTCCTTATTTGAATTTCAACTTCTAAAATGCCACTCAAAGAAGTAATCAGATATTCTATCTCTGAGCGTTATATCATCACTCCTATTTCCTACTCAATTGAATAGCACCATGGACACCGATTGGCAAATGAAACTTTGTGTTACATTATCACTCAATCTACATTCCCAACAGCAGGTGCTGAAACTTGCCTTGTTTCCCAGCAACCTCTAGTCTGATCGATCCAGTGTTGGGCTCCACACAGCCTGAAGACTCCGCCTTCCCAACCTTTGGGAACGCCTCCCCATTTCCTTTCAGCCAATCGTGTTTGGATACAATAGTCACGTGCTTGCCCGAACTTGTGACGTCAGTAAAATGTTTGTGAATGGGCGTCCATGACATCAGTTTTGGAAACGATGTATTGTGTCCTTTAAATAAATGGAGAATATTAACTGAGTGTCCGTGGCATACTTTGTTTACTGTAGGATTAGCTAAATATTAGTATTCCAGAACGAGAGTCTGATATGATGCCCTCGTAGGTAATAAACTAGTTTATAGCCTGGTGCAGGTTATTCAGTACCTAATCAGCAATCTAATCTTCTTGTTTTCAATTAGTTTTCGATGCGGGAGGATTTTGAAGATATTAGGTCTCAAAACTAATTCTTCGCCCTTGACTGATAAAAATAACAATTGTCAAACTTTTTGGAACAATGAACACTAACAATCATACTCACAATGATTTGCTCACTCTACACGTTAAAGTCTTACCGTCAAAAATATATATAGCGTACAGATTTGCTTCTGTTCGCCAGCCGGCAGTAGTGATGCTGATGACGTCACCATCGTCTATAGCTTGAAATATGTACACGCACGATGGAGCATTCCTGCAATGATGACCGAATGTACACTGAATAGGGAAATGAACAATGAATATAGGGTACACATTATGCTTCCTTTTTTTCGAGGCTAGTACATCTCCACAAACGTTTCATCTAAATCTATGACGACATCCTGTCTCAGGGTACGAACGTTACGCTAACTCCACTAATCTGTACGCTGGGCTCCGAAGCTGGATTCGCTCGCGCGGCGATATAGCCAATTAAATCATTTTCCCGCCACATTCTCGATAAAATTTCAACGAGAAAATGATTTGATTGGCTACATCCCAAGTCGGGCCGCGCGAGCGAATCTAGCTTCTGAGCCCAGGGTACAGATTAGTAGAGTTAACGTAACGTTCGTACCCTGAGACAGGATGCTATGCTTTCTTTAGACTAGATCCTGCTGCATCTGCAGATTCAATCTGGAACGTAGCGGATAACGTTTTCACTCTTAGCTTTCTCAGCGCATATATCTTCTTGGTCGTATTTCTCGGTTCTTTCAAAATTCACAAGCTTTGAGAATTAATAGAGCGTAAAAATATTTTTTTTGCAGTAGAATATCGTCTATTTTGCCGATTATGTATTTAAATAAACTCGTGCGCACAACACACAAAGCAAAGCAAAAATAACCTCAATAATCGAATGAGACGAATGAATGATATGTTTTGTTCAGGTAAAGGGGCCACGGACCCATTATACATGTTCAGGGCATGAAGACTTACAGCGATAATTTGAGCGCTGGATTATACATTTCTAATACATTGAAAAGAGAACATTATTATGTAACAGGTATCCCTTCGAAAAAGGAATTTCGTTTCTTTGCAGCTAGAAATACATATTTTGCGAAATAAACATATATATTGCGAGATGTAGAACAAAATAGCATTGACAACTTCTCACGAGATGGAAAACAGTGATAATATCGAGGATTATAATTGACACGCAGGTCAAGATAGAATGAAATTCAAAATGAAATTCATCTTCGATAGTTGGTACAATACAGAAGGGGCAAATACGTTCATGCCTTGGAATATCATAATACGTGCCTGTTTCAATTAGAAGACTGTGATTTGATGCCAGGAAATTTAAGACATTAATTCGGAATAATGATATATCAATAAATTGAACCCAATTTCGATATTGAAAATTATCTTGTATAGCAGCAAATAGGACCAATTTAGGACTAGATTGAATATGATCATGACAGACTTGATTTTCCATGTCTACACATCTTTGTCTAAAGTGTTGCATAAATAAATCAGCACTTCCAACTCCTTGCGGAATCCAAACTTCTGCGAAACCATAGGAGAACAACAATGTTTTAACCCTGTGCGCCCAGCAGGCAATACCACTCTCTGCCCGTTTAAATTGAAAACTGTAAGCCTTCTTTAATATAACATTGCTTTCTTGTGTTAATAATCTAAGCCAAAATTTTATAACTTTTAAAAAATGGGACACTTTGACAGATTGTCTAGCCAAAAAACGAGAATAGAAAAGGTGACAACTGACATCCCTGCTTAACACCCGAGAGACATTCGAAAAAATCTGTAAGACCACAATCTAAAGCGACACACGATTTGACAGATTTATACATATTCTTAAGAACCCTAAATATTCTACCCTTAACACCACAATTCCATAGTTTAAAAAATAAAACACTTCTGGACACATAATCGAACGCACCATTTAAATCGATGAAAGCACAATACAGCCTCCCTCTTTTATAGGAAAGATATTTATTGATCAATGTGTCTACAACAAAGATGTTATCTGTAGTCTGGAAACCTTTTCTAAAACCACAATGTTCATAAACTATAAACCTTTCACGAGACGCCGAGGTATTTAACCTATTGCAAATAATTTTTCCAAAGATTTTACCAGCATCATCTAAAAGTGTTATAGGTCTATAGTTATATCTCCTATATTTCGAGCACGATAACCCTGGCTTAACTATCAATACATCGACAACCCTTGCTTCACAATTTCAAAATTTCTGTAAATTCTGGCTTCGTTATATTCCTTACCCGACAGGTCTAGCTTAACATCAAGAAATCCTCAACAACCCTGACATCCCCATATTCAAATACCAAAATCCCTGGCTTTCCAATATTCAAATCCCGACAACCCCGGTATATCTATAATAAAACCCTCGACAAAGCATTGTTTCTCTTTATGTAATTCCTATTTGCTATATCTAAACCCTGGACAATCCGAGCTTTCCTATTCCTGACTATCGCTGTTGAAAAATAACATATATTTTGCAACCTGCAAATGTTTTGCAACAAGCCGTAAAGTTCTCACTCCCATACGCTGAAGCTGACGTTGTGACAACTGTGCTGTTGCGACAGCACTGATAGAGCCGGCATGTTTGGCCCTCTTACAACAAAGGTGTGAGTTTGGGAGGTTTGATATCCCATGGTCGCTTATGTTCCCCTGTCCTTATCAGTCAAGTGAAAGTGGTTATAACTTGTGGCTGTTTATAAATTAGATAAGACATGGTCAGTGGGGACTTTGAAGAATAGAGGATGTTTGCCCTCGTGATTTGCCCTTGGGTCTACGGCCTGCGAGCAAACATCTTTTATTCTTAATAATGCCGGTGGACCATATCTTATCCATAACTTTAACCTCGACAACCCTGACTTCCCCTTAGCCGGCAACGTTCCAATGAAATTTTCATAATTTTATACATAATAGCTCAGTTTTCAATGTTTTTCTCATAGATTGAACTTAATAAACATAATTTGAATCATTGCAATATACAGAATTTTCTAAAAACTGTCAATATTTTAGTTTGGTGCTTACTCGGACATCATGTTGATTGACTGGGGTGATAGATGGACTGGATGCTGTCCTAAACTGATGGAAAATGTCTTGTTTTCCAGGCACGAAGTATCCACTGTAATACAAAGTTCATAACATATATTGGAAAACAATTGGTAGGGTTATATGGAAATTTGGTGCAATAATATATTTCCTTTCTGACGTAAAATAAATTATAAACAATATAATATCCCTATTTATTTTTATCCAGTATGTAATTGACATGAATATTTATGAAAGTGATATATACAATTTTGAAAATATGGATAAAAAGGTATCTTCAATCAATGACGGACATACTAATTGAACGATGCATAGTTATCTTTCGATTAAGAACAGAACAGAACAGAACAGAAGTTTATTCAACTTAGCCCCTTGTCAACACTACAGAACACATTTACAATCAGCGTATGGAGGCAGGACATTTCAAAATGATATTGAATATAAACTTTGTTTTATGAACTTAGCTAAGTACAACTGAGTGGTTTTATTCTGAGATTGTAACAACTGAAATAATTTATATTTTGATGGACATTCCCAATAAATGTTATCAATATATTTAACTCTATTTACATGATACTTTTGACAAACACAAACGAAATGATATTCGTCTTCAATAACATAAATACCTTGCTTAACACAAAAATCACATAAACGTAATGTTCTATCCACATTTGAGTATCTCCCAACTTCTATTTTCAACTTGTGACATGAAATCCTTAAACGAGTGATGTAAAATGATAGACTTTGAGCAACACTGTTTAGATATGGTTCATATGAAAAACTTTGCTTAATATTAGAATATACCTCGAGTTTCAAAGTGTTATTAATATCACAATTCCATTTTTGAAAACTGACATTCCTCTACTTTTTTGTAAATGGCTTTGTCTTTTTGTATTAACTTTAATAAATATTTCTTAGAAGAAAAAGCGATAGGAATCAATGATCGCCTTCTTCATGACAAGTTGTTATAGTCTTTGGGAAAGTTTGAAATGTGAAAGACCTGATATTTGACTAATTTCACAATAGTCAAGGTTTTTGTTCATTTTTTTAGAAACAAACATTTGACGAAAAATAATCGCTTTAAGAACCGTTTTAGAAACACCAGAATACTAGAGATGGTGCCATGTTGACTTAAATTTATCTTTCTTCCTTCATTGATTGTCCTATGTTGAACATGAAACCTTACTCTCGTTTGTAAGAAATTTGGCCCGAGCTTTTAACTTTATATAATATTTACCTTCTTTAATAACCTCGACCGGCTTATAGCTATTTTATTTAAACATATTTTATTCATGAAAGAAAAACAGTACATTCATGAAAGGATTAGCCAACAAGCTCCGAGGAGCTTATTTTAAGGCTGCTCTTTATAGCTATTTTTTCATTCTCCCCCGTAAGATACTGAAATGTATGGTTTTTATGTAGTCCCACTCCTGTCTTATGACGTCAAAATAGATTGAAAGTTCCGTCACAATGTTGTCATGACGACACAAGGAAATTGAGTATTTCAGGAACGTTTCATGAAATTCCGACAATTGCGTTTGATAACTATAAGGGAGTATACTAACACTTAACGTCTTCCAGAGATATCTTTTTCATTTAAATTATAAATGATTCGGTATCAAAATCGCTATCAGTCGTATCAACAAGAAGGTATTACACGGTTGTCGTTTAGTATCTTTTGTCTGAACTCACAAGGCGGTGCACTCCATACGCTAATGGCGAATCCAAAACCGGAACCGGTTTCATCAGACGAGAATTGGAGGAGGAGACTTGACCCGGAAGTGGAGAGAGAGTGTCGGTCAGTCCCGCACCATCGAGTGAGAAATGCGTCATCACTTCCGTTTCCTTTTACAAATAAAAAAATGGAATTTAAATAATTATAAAAATAACATTCCTTGGAATAATATCAAGGCCTAGGACGGCTTGTGATTTAAGGCATACGCCATTTGTGAAAAAGCATACATGTACCCTTCCCTACAATGGGAACCAGTGTCACAAACATATCAAATGTCTGCAAGGCACAATTCGCACGAAAAGCACTTTGATTAGGACTTGCTGAATTACGTGGATAGTTCAGCTAGGCGTCCTTATTGGCAATTTCTAAATAAAAAACACTTTCAAGTTCGTTGCCAGCTAGATAAGCTTAAAAACCCCGCCGTTAAGCCAAACTGAGCCCGTGGTTTGTATAGAGATATAGATATATGAAATTATTGTTTTTCTTTGAGGGGTAGTTCCTTGAATAAAGATCAGAATAGTCTGTCATCCAGACCCTAAAGCAAAAATATTTAATTGATGACCAACCAAGTCTAGAAAAGTATAGCAAGTCTAGATCGCTCAGCTTAAGGAAGTTAGGGCATCTTCTGGACTCCATTTTGTTACAATACATGATTTGTTTAAAAATATTGTCAATATTGAAAAAAACAACTGTTGAGACTAGATGTTACTGTAAGCTCAGAATAGAATCAAGATTACCGCCATAAGCCGTCACCGAGTCGGAACAGGATCGGTTCCAGTTGTCCAGGTGCATGTGAACGACCTCCACGTGCAGCACGTGTCCTGTCAGCTCGGTGTGGAGGGATGATTGACATCTGCACGAGCTGTGTGTATAAACAGTCGTTGATTACAAATCAATTCAAAGGAAAGCATAACTGTGATGGTATGTGATAGTTACACAATACTATGACCTATTGCATTAACAATCCAATTATTTTACGTGTCCTATGAACTACGTGAAATATACCGATTTATCAACCAAAACTGTGTTCCACAGGAGATATCGCTTGTGGAAGATCAAGCCTCGGATATTTGTTACTTTTATCAACTTGTGTTGATATATTTGATATCAGAAGACACTTGGGTGAGATTCTCTATTTGTATGCGCAAAGCGTGGAGACTGGATACACCAGCTATTTAGATAGATTTTAAAAGGTCAAACATCAATATCTGCATGTATATCATATACAGCGTTTGCAACATTGACAATATCTACAGCAAATACATAATTTACAACATTTGCTGCACTAAAGTTAAAAGCGGAACAGAATTATACAGTTTAGCGCATATGTTCTTCTTAAAATGCGATTACAATGTACAATTAGATAAAAAAAAGTAAATAAAGAACTAAAAGAATAATCAACAAGTATCCGTGATAATAAACCTTTAGTGACGTCACTCCATTGTTCTTTGAGGTCTTTATATATTTATGGGCAAATCCCGCGGACAAACATCCTTTATTATTGATAATGCCCGTGGACCATGTCTTATCAATAACATATAAGAACCACATACACTATGACTGTAGTTACCTAGGATACTGACGGGGGAAGCCCGGGGATGTGATGTATTTCTCATCTTCCTCTACAAGTAAAGTCGACTCGTTCCACCCGGGACAGTCACAGTCGGCTTGGAAACAACAAATACATACACAAATTCAATTTCAAATCCTCAGCAAAAAGCAAATGGGAACAGTATCACTGTGGAGCACAGTGGTGTAGTGGTTAGCATGCTGGCCTCTCACGCCAGAGACCCGGGTTCGAATCCCGGTGGAGACACCAAAAATTTGTGACTTGGGTCTCATCCTGTGTTGTGTCTCTGGGCAAGGCACTTCATCCGAATTGCACTCAGTCCACCCAGCTGTTAAAATGGGTACCTGAAAAATGGATGTACTGACCTACGTGGTCGTGATTAGCGCTTAGTAGCAGCTGTGAAAGTACACTCCTTCAGGGTAATAATGTAGCGCTTTGAGCATGTCTTAGGACGTGGAAAAGGCGCAATATAAGTACGCACATTATTATAACAATAGTAAAGGTTTGACAATGATAAGGTTAAAGGGCCACTCCGTGAGTTGTTGGGGTCACATATGACAAACAATCAATAGTATCAATTGATCCAGAAGTATCGACTGTTGCAGGAAAGTATCATGACAGACCCCATCGATGTTGTATAAGAAGGTCTGAAGTTGTGACGATGATCGAAAACCGGACATTGACGCGCGTCTATCATGCAAGCAAACATAATTTTGAAACTTACCTAAAGAAGAGCAGTCAGAATGACAGTTACAGGTTGATCAAATATTTAGAGGATATTTGTCTTTTCTTGACAAATACCATGTTTATCTCATCGAGTGAGGAAGAAGGTTTATATTGTCACGAGTGGCAAATATCTAAATAGAGGATATTATATGAGTGTCAATGACATAGTATTTTATCGGCACAAATATAATATTCTGTTTATTACCGTAGTCCAATAATTAAAGAAAATCTCAAAAACTACTTCCCAGCATAGGTGGACTAGCCACCGCCGGCCCGTTTAGATTGTGACGTCATATGTGAACCGTGACGTCAAAGCACTGTTTATAACGTGACGTCACAATGAAAGAGATATTTTGCCCTAGTGCAACATATGAAAAATATGAACCTCGGTATGACTGCCCTCGTAGGTAATAAGATTGTATAATGTTTATTGGAAGTATGAATTTGTATGATGATGTTGATGAGAATTTCATTGAAAACAGCAAATTATCATATAATTGCCGATTGGGAATGAATATACAAAGTTTTTTGTCAAAGGAAAACATAATGTGAAATAAAGGACCCGGTCTGTACAAGGCACATTACAACAGTCGAATCAATGATTTTCTAGCGTCAACATAGATGTGTGTTATTAATTCTCTGTCATTTTTCAAAATTAGTTCTTCGTCATTTTCGAAATACTACTCGTCATATAAATCTGTACTTGAACCTGAAAAGTATATTTTAGAGTTATGCAATGGTAAAGATCTTTTACGTTGTTTTATTCAAGTTCCGGGGAATGAATCATATTCAATTAATTAATTAATATACAATTTTGTCGTGTTAAGAAGTTAAATAATGATTCTATCAATTGTGATGAGTGTACATTACATCTAACTCAAGATAAATATAATTTTTTACTTGTTTGTCCATTTTATTCACAGCGATCATTGTATATTCCTGATTTCTATATCGCAAACCAAACCAGAATGAAATTCAAACAATTGCTTGAAACAAATGTAAGACTACTAAAAATATTGCTGCTTGAAAAGAAGTTTACCTGTATGATAAATAACGTATCTCCGCCTGTACATGTGCAAATAAATGTGTGTTATTGATTTGTACTCTTGGTTATATGGCTACATATAATGACTAAAGCTATTCTTCTTCCTCTTATGTGATATTAGAAGGACACCTGTACTACAGCGGCATTCGCTTAAAGGGGCCGGAGCACGTTTTCAGGGGAAATATAAGGTGAGGTCACAAAAATGAAAATTAAGGGTTCCAATTGAAAGAAAATGTATCTAAAGTAAATGAAGCAGCGATAAATCAAACATATATAATGTCATGTTAGCCATGCGATTCCTTTGTCTTACACAAAATGAATTAAAGGTGTTCACACAAAATGGCCGCCAATTGATTTTATGTGAATCTTCATACTTTGTTCTCTGACTATGGATGATTGGCTTGTGTAATGAGACTTTTGACATGATCAAACTAATACACTAAGCATTAACGTACAGTTATCAATGAAAAAAATAAAATATAAAAATTATCAAAAAACGTGCTACTGCCCCTTTAAGGCAGACCCGGAGAAGAAGTCAAATGTAAGAATTGAATTTATCAGGTTTCCGTAAGAACGTTTAGGCATCTATTTCAATACAAATAAACAAATAAAATGGCAATAAACATAAAGATATGTTCATCGTACAATGTATGTGAATGTGAATAGTGATCTCGAAAGCAGAAATAGTAACTTTTTTTTTTCGATAAATCTTAAATACTGATATATATTCAAGACATTATTATCAAGATATTTTTCATCCTTTAGTATTATTTATGATAAAATGCGATAGAGTTTATATTTAAATCAGCCATTAAAAATTAATAAAAAGCAATAGCTCTATAGCTAATACAGTGATCCAACTATATAAATTACTCACTGTAATAATAACGAAATGATTTTTTTACGATAATTTTCTTTTTTCGAACAAATTTGAAAATTTAATTCTTAATATTCATTCACAAAGCCTTTTGTTTCAGTTTTGTAAATTCCCCCCGAAATTTACAGGAGAGAAAAACGTGTTATTTTCACTTCTCGAAATTATTTAAAAATTAAAATTGATACAAGCTAAAGTATGTAAATGAGTTATAATCTCAGCACGGTTCGATAAAAAAACAATATTACCTATCTTATGTCCTCTACTATATAAAGCTTATGTCTTATCAACATATATTAAATAACTTGTGGTTTCCTTTATGTTTACATACTTAAACGTGTGTTACAAACTATTAGTCAAACCAGGGCATTTTACCTGTAAAAATCAAATTAAGTTTCCGCAATGCATTCATACGGCCTAGTTTGGGAAAACAAAGTTATTTCGATAAATGTAAGTATTACTTATTTTAGGGCAGTAATAAAGAACAAATAACGAAATAAACATTGAATAGCATTATATTTTGAATTACGGGAATACTTTATTTCCGATATATGTTAACTGGTAACACTAGAGCGCTGCGCTCTCGATTATGCGCTTAGCATGACCCAGTCCTGTAGTCACTGAAGCGCAACAAGTAGAACATTAATTAGTAAATGATGATCTTACAATGTCAGTAGTTTGTTAGTTGTTGGTTAGGCGTAAAATATACAACAACAATTTCGAAAAATGGTTATAGTTACCGGTGCCAGTCTAAATGCTACAAACATCGCTTTTCAATGTGAACAGGAAATAGAAAATCGTACAACAAAACATGACCGATACCTGAGAGTATATATCACCTACATACCTCTTCCTAAAGCGAAGATCAGCGCTGCAACTAGTATGACAACATACATTGCCTTTCTCCATCACAAGTCAATTTGAGCTGTATGGGTTTGACATACACTGATTATTTTACTGAAAGCAAGTGCATATCGGTACAGTTTGACCAAGATAGGCAGAGCGATTTAGAGCATCTGGAGGAAGAGCACCTGTAGGCTTTTCAGAACCAGTCAACCGGAACGGAGTATCTACAAATAGCCGGGTGGAAAGTTTCATGTAATCTTATCAGAAACCTTGAGGGTGAAAAAAATAACTTCCTTGTTGGGTAATTTTACGATAAAATATTTTGTTATTTTGTTTGGAAGCGTGACCTTAGCATAGAGAAATGCCTAAGTACAGCTAACGCTTGTACGCCATTTTGTAAATAACAGTGACCTTTGGAGATATCATATTGTAATCTTAATGCATAATGTAAAAATGTTAAATTAGTGTAATATCGCGTCACTCCTATTTGGTCAAATTTTGTGGTTTTCAAGTTACAGTGTAAATGTCATATCAGAATGAGTTGAAAACCCCCTTTTCTTTCCTAGGTTTACCACTACTATTGATAGTAAATTTTAAATTTTTTTAAACATTCCACCTTGAAATATTATTTATATCAAAATAGTGACATATTTGGAATTAGCATCCTCATGAAACTAAAACAATATTCCGTTAACATAGACATAGTATCGCTGTATTGCAAGGCATTCCTATTAAAGTACTCACGGAAATAGAAATAAAATGGGTTTTCGCGTTTATTTCTTTATTACTCGACTAATGTAAGTAATTCTTACAGATGTTTAAATAACTAACTTTTTCCCAACTAGGCCATATGAAATCATTGCAAAAATATATTAAAAATTGCCTTTGTTCAGGTAAAACTGTCCAAAATTTGCATATTTTAAATACATTTGGAAACCTGCTATAGCTTACGTCACTCTCAGTAATGCGTGTGACAACAAACCTGCAACGCTATTTTCACTTGAATTTGCAGTTGCACGTGCGTTGCCACAGCAACTCTGCAATTGACAACAAAAGTCATGAATGAACTCGTAAAAATAGTAGTTTGTAACACACGTTATGTCTGTAAACTTTAAGGAAACCACGTTCTTTTTCAATTATTTTATGAACTTTTCAATCATATAAGATATGAATAATAGAGGACATAAAATGTCAAATTATTGTAAATTAAACTGTGTATTTTAGCAGACGGTACTGAGATTACAGATCATTTGCATACTATAGCTTGCATCAAAAAGATATATACATTTCGACTTTGAAATAATTTAGAGGCGTGAAAATGACACGTTTTCTCTCCTGTAAATTCATATAATTCGGGGGATTTTACAAAAACTGTCAGAAACAAAAATTGGGAAAACGATTGAGAATGAATATTTAGAATACAAATATCAAGTTAGGTCCAATAAAAGAAATTATTATAAACAAAAAGCATTTTATTTCTATCTCCGTGAGTACTATAGTTTTCTTTTTGAATGAATGTATGATGATAATAACTCAGTGAGACAGGGAGAAATACATGATGTGCCCCCCCCCCCCCCCCCCCCCCCCCAACACACACACACACACACATACATACATGCATACTTTATAGATAGTTAAATGTTCTTAAAATAACGAATCGAGAAATACCATTGAAAGTTTACTTTAAAAAAAAAGTGAAATTACAATGTTGTTGCATTGATATAATGACACATTGTTTTCAAATAAAATCACATTTCTTGTCTCAGTGTATGTGAAAACACGTCAGACTTTTTAGGCTTTTGTTTTGAAATATATGGTTTTAGAAACAAATTCGTCAATCAAATATTCGTTAAAGATTAAATGGTTCCGAAAGCATCACTTTTTCAATAATGCCAAGCTCAATAGGATATCATTAACTTAAGTTAATACAATAACAGCGTGAATAATACTCCTTATGACGAAGCGATATAACTATCAACCCATAATGCTTTGCTCTGTGATTTGCCGACTCGTTAGTAGAACGCTGAATTATTTGTCCAGCTGATTTGTAGATTTGTCTTTGCTTCCGGACTATCTTGGAAGACAACGCAGCCCAATTATTAGGCACCTGGTTTGAAATTGACGAAAAATCGTAAATCGGCTTTGTTATTACGACTTCTTGAGAAGCAAGTATATGCACATGAAATTCTAAATCGAAAGAATGACACAGTCGAATTTGATGTACGTACGTAAGTGTTCCGGAGATGACGTCAGCGGAAGTGTAGATGGAAGCGAGTAATGACACCAATGATGAGCCATAGTGTTATCAGTATTAAACACTGCTGGGTATATAAGCAACATCACATCTGTATAAGAAGTCGACTTTTGTGATTCAAAATGCTTGGATATTTCGCATTATTTGGTAAGAAATAGTTGCATTTAAGTCATTATTGTCGTTTCGGAGGATTTATTATATTGTAACAGATTGATTTAATAATTTAGAATGTAAGAACTTCATATATCGATATTAATTAAGGTAAAATAAAGGAATATTAGCAAATCATATTTTTATTCAGTTTCATATGTACAATAAAGTAAAGATTTTTGTTTCTCCCATAACGCGATTCTCTTGCTTCATTTGAATACTTTTTTAATGTAAAGAAAAAAAACTGTCAATGCTAAGATTATATCAAATGTTGAAAAAAAATTTGATTTAATTTACTGATTCTATTTTCCTTTTATTTATAAAGATGTACCAATAAGATGTGTTGTCATGCCCTTGTCCGATCTTGATATTATTCTTGACGAAATAAAATTTCAACGTTAAAATAGACTTTTATCTAATATCAAACTTGAAATAGTTTTAAACGCAGACATCTATAATAACACATTCTATCATTCTGTCAAAGATGATATGAAAACATGATAAAAAATAAAGTGATTTTATTCGAAACAGATTTATTGATACTTTCATTGTAAATGTACATAACGGAAATGGTTAATTGTTAATTTTACGAATACCAAGAAATCTGGATGTTGTATAATAAATAATAATATTAACCTCTTGTCCTATAGGTCTGGTGATATCTGGTATGTCGGCGGTCAAGGCGGAAACAGCTGATGGGCATTCAATACACAAGTAAATTTGATTTAATATTACAAGTGTTAAATAACGGGAACAGTTGAGCCACTGGTTGTGCTGAGCAAAGGGTTTTCTAGAATCCTAAAGATGTTCATCAAACCAAAATCCCAATGGTCATTCATAGTACTGCGTTTCCTCCATCTGTTTCCAGCACTGCTCATGTTTGAAATAATTTTTTTTTCAAAATCTCAACTATAGTGGATGTTGATAAAGTATATATGATGCCTGTTAGACAGCCGAAATTGATTTTTTGTTTTTATATAGAAAAGTTGTATCTTTAAGTATGACAATATAGACACTAACTGCTTCTACCACTTATGATCTTTACAGTATTTTTCGTGATTTCGTTATTACAACAATGCTCGGTAAAGGCACGTGGTCCTCTGCGAAGCTCAGTTGACCGCTATCAGTGTAGTTTAGCAACATCTGGCGTGGCTCGCCGGATGGGTGGGTTACCCGATTCATTGCTGAATGAACTGAGAGTTTGAAGGTTAATTCCCTGCCCCACACTGAGACACGAGTTGAATAACTTGTGGTGTCGCCTTAGGCAAGAGACTTTATTCAAAATGTGCCTCTGTTCACCCAGCAGGAAATGGGTACCTGGTGAAAGTAGTGTTGGAGGGGACCCATCAAGCGCTTAATCGGCAGCTTGGGTTAGACCAGGGTAATAATTCAGGGAGCGCCTTGAGCATGCATTCGGTGTGGATATGTGCGCTATATAAATACCCTAATTATCAATTATTATTTAAGGTGGTGCAATTGGTGCATGACAATTTAAGAGCATGGTGACCCAACTAATAATAAACCCAGTGGTTCAACTAATCCAACCCGAGTAGACATGTTCATGACATAGAGAGAATAGATAAGCAGTGACTATTTGTAATTCACCCATTGTTAACGTATAGGTGACGTCACTATGGAATAAATTAAGTTCAAACATTTTAATTTGTTCTATCTCAAACGGCATTATGTCAGTTTCAATCAAACGTACATGTGACATCCCTTATCCAAAATTCTATAAGTTTAGATCAAAGAGTGGCGACATAAAGTATTCAGCTCCGTCCTTTCGTCCGTCCGTCCGTCTGTCCGTCCCGTTCTTTCTAGCGAGGTACCTCATGAACTGCAACCCCAAAGCAGATCGACACTTGTGGTATTATGTCGTATATATGGTAACCTTGACCCCATTTTCTGTGCCCCTACGAAACTTTCTCCTGCTTTTTAAATTTTGTTTCAAAAGAGCAGTTTCTCATGAACTACTGCACCCAGACTCAACAGATTTGGTATCAGATTTCAAAAGAGGATTAACCAGACACCAGTCGATTAGGGTGCGCTTGGTTTCAATTTCAAGGTCTTTCAAGTGAGCTAATTTCGTAATTGCTACGGCAGCATGTTTCTGCTTGTGACAAATACTTGATGCTTTACTTGTGTCGATTCTTACTTTGAACAAGTTTTGTGCAGTAAAGTATTCATCAACAATAACTCAGTTCTTTCGTTCCGTTAAATCTACACTGCAACCCAGGAACATTTAACGGGAGTTAACCTCAAATCTAATGACCTACCCCCGTTAAGTTTTACAAGGCTCCAGTGTAGATTTATCGAAACGAAAGCGCTGGGTTATCGAAGATGTAAAGTATTACTTTCACATCATAGCGTTTACAAATCTATATCTTCATCAACATCCGAAATTTTGTTTTCATGTTTCGTGATAGATTTTGTTTCTTTGAACATTTCTAGCCCGACAAGACTGTTTATTGTGCGATGACTTGTCAATGTTTAAGCGCAATCTCATTAATGAGTTTAAGCGCAAACAAAAAACGACCAATCAAAAAAGAAAAGAAACAAAAACAAAAAACACCAACCGAAGTGTTAATGATTTTCATCTAGATATATAAATTTTATATTTCAATTTTTCACTGATAATTGTACGTTAAAGCTACATGTATCATTTTGGTAATGTCAAAAATCTTACACATACCAATCATCCATAGTTTGAGAAAAACATAAAGTCCATTTGCGGCCATTTTTGTGCGAAACCCTTTAATTCATTTTGTGTAAGTAAAAGGAATCGCATGGCTGAACTATACATTATATATTTGATATTATTACTGCATTTAGTTAAACTATATTGTCTTTCATTGGAACCATTTATTTTCAGTTTCATGGCATTAAACGTGCTACTGCCCCTTTAATATTTGATATAAAAATAAATGATCTCTGAACAATACGTAAATCGTAAAAAAGATGAGTACCTAGACTTGCCAACATTGTCTTAAAGAAGAAGTTTATTCATGTTTTCGAGGCCACAGGCCCATAGTTCATAACATTTCAAATTTGCAATTACAGATGAAGTGATTCATACAACTTCAGAGCATGAAATATATATTTAACCAACATTGTCTAAACTTAGGAAGGCTCCCTCATTGTTTGTTTTGCTGGATAACAGACATTATATCCTCCCCAATGCTTTGTTTAGACGCCAGATATCGCCCAGTGCAGCCAGCGTGACCTACAGTCTGCCCAACACAAGTAGTCTCGGAAACATGACTGGGTCGGAGCCACTTCAGGACCCACAGATGTATCCGTTACAACAGTGACTAACCTTCTCTTCTACTTCATATAAACTCGACACAAATAATTGACGATATGTGATATATTGAAATTATAAATGATGATAAAGTTTTTCATTGAACTTTTGGTCACCGATTGAAAGATTGTTTATAGAAGTTGAAATATTGCCCACCTTTTTTATATATTAGAATGTGCAAAATTATCGCAATACCAATATATATCACAATGCAGATTGTGCAATACAATAACTGCAATATCATTTCCATTGAGCAACATATTCAGATGTCTTGTTTTAAGGCATAGTTTAAGGTTTAACATGCAACAAAATATTTTTATGCATTAGAAAATGTGATAAAATTATAAAAGACATTTATTGATAAATATACAATAACATGAATATTCGATCAACATTAACTTTATTAATTTTATATTGTTGAGGGAAATCATAATTCGAAAAATCTGAAAATAATATTATTAAAGGAATAATTTCAAAACTGCATAAAATGTATACAAAGTTGATTGATTTATTAAATATATTGCAATATCATTGCATTACAAAGATTCCATATCGCAATATATTGCAACAAGATATTTTCTGCAATATTCAGCTCTAAATGTACAAGCCACAGACTGTTTTTTATAATATTCTTTCGTTAAATGCACTCCGACCCGAAATAACACCCCTTGGAAAGCAAGCGTACAATTGACTGCAACATACAACTCGATTTCCCCGATTTTCTCTTTTATCATAAGCCAAATACTAAATTAAATTTATAATTACTTGATGAGGGAATCCATTTCGTTTTTGGTAAATTTTGTTACACGGAAATAGTGTCCTAAGTGCAATATATTTTGCCATTTTATTTTGGACTTTTTCCAAGGACCATCCTGACATATTTCAAAGAGGCGTTTCGTCAAACGTTTCCTTTTCCAACGGACAAATCATAGTTTAGAGTAAAAGTTTGTCAGGTGACTATATATTTTATGTTTTTATGACAGTTCAGTCAAAGCGGTTTGTAACAGCATCTCTTCACACTCACTATTTTACCAACAAATCTAATGAAGGGTTAGAGGAACACTTCTGACAAAGATGTTGTCAAAACTCAACATCTCAAACAGATAAGAGTAATTACAAGAGCTGACAATATTTTACTTTGATCTTTATTGTAAAGGATATTAACCTGTCCCTAGGGTTTGATTGAAAACGTAAACATGAGGGGTGAGGGTAAACCCGTGGGCCGTAAATATATAAAAAAGTAAAGTAAAAATAAAAATTATTCTAGAATGTCCCTGGGATATTCTAGAATGTCCCGGTGAGAAGCGATGTGACATTGAAAGCAGGTTTACCCGAGAAAAGAATTACCTCCAAAATGACACGATTATGACACCTAAGGTTTTTTATTGGGCTTAAAACTTCAGAAAATAGCATAGAAACTCACGTCGCACTTGTAAGATTTTAGATAAATCAATTCGAAAGACATCTGAATTGTTGAAATGTAAAAAATTGTTAATTCATTAACAATGTATTTTTTCATTTGATAAATCGTTGTTCTGAAGTTTGATACGGTATTGGACAATCATAAGTAAACATTAGACGCCAAATTCCCATTCTTTAAGACAATCGTGGACCGAAATGTTTTAGATAATTATTATTGCCATTGTATCATCGAACTCTTTTTTTGTTAAACAGGTTTTTGGACTGCCTAGGATCACTTGACGCCTGTTGCCTTGACAACCAAGAAATCATATGTCTGGAACCAGTTTTACAACATGCCGAGGATTGTGGCGACACGTTCTCCATTGATGTTCAGAAACGGGGTTAGTTCAATTTCTTGGTTTCTTATACCCCGCAAAACTAACTTTAGGGGTATTGTGAAAAAACCGCTGTCCGTCCTTCTGTCTGTGCGGGCTGGTCTTTTCCTGACATAAACTAAAGAAACAACAGGCCTACACAGTAGCTCATTGAAACTTGGTATAACCATCATGTGTAGCAGTGTCTTTTGGAATTTTCAAGTTTTTTCACCAGTTATTATTGACTTTTTCTTAGAATTTACTTTGAACTTAGAATTTAGTTTTCGTACCAGACCTCAGAAACTATAAGGGTATAGCTAATAGACCTCAGACACAATAAGGACATAGCTTATAGACCTCAGAAACTATAAGGGCATAGCTCATAGACTTCAGAACCTATAAGGGTATAGTTCATAGACCTCAGAAACTATAGATGCATAGCTCATATCCCTCATAAACTCTAAGGGTATAGTTCATAGACCTCAGAAACTATAAGGGTATAGTTCATAGACCTCAGAAACTATAAGGGCATAGCTCATAGACCTCAGAAACTATAAGGGTATGGTTCATAGACCTCAGACACTAGATGCATAGCTCATAGACCTCAGAAACTATAAGGGTATGGTTCATAGACCTCAGAAACTATAATGGTATAGCTCATAGACTTCAGAAACTATAAGGGTATGGTTCATAGACCTCAGAAACTAAAGATGCATAGCTCATAGACCTCAGAAACTATAAGGGTATGGTTCATAGACCTCAGACACTATAAGGGCATAGCTCATAGACTTCAGAAACTATAAGGTCATAGCTCATAGACCTCAGAAACTATAAGGGCATAGCTCATAGACCTCAGAAACTATAATGGTATAGTTCATAGACTTCAGAAACTATAAGGGTATAGTTCATAGACCTCAGACACTATAAGGGCATAGCTCATAGACTTCAGAAACTATAAGGTCATAGCTCATAGACCTCAGAAACTATAAGGGCATAGCTCATAGACCTCAGAAACTATAAGGGTATTGTTCATAGACCTCAGAAACTATAAGGGCATAGCTCATAGACTTCAGAAACTATAAGGGCATAGCTCATAGACCTCAGAAACTATAATGGTATAGTTCATAGACCTCAGAAACTATTAGGGGATAACTCATTGAAACTTAGAATATGAGACAATCATCGTGTGCAGTGGGGCCTTATGGTCGGAGGTTTCAACTTCTTACGTTTATTTAGCATGGTCGTATGAAACTTGATATAAAGTTTTCTCGTACAGTTGTGCCTTAATTTACACCAGTTACTTTTACAGTTACAGTTTACTCATGAGCGACTTTCTAGTGGAGGATGAATTCATGACCAACGAATTGCTGAAGATAGTTTGTAGTGTGTACTGTTGCAGTTAATGAATTTAATTGGAGAATTGGAGCAGTCACTTGCCATATCATACTATTGTTTTAATATTTTTCACACTTTTTCCGCGAGGCGGGGGTTATAGCCGACGCTCACATTGATTTTAAACTTTTTTTGGGTGAAATCTTCTCATCATCACTAAAAAAGGGAGTAGAGCAATAAAGGTCTGTGTTTGATGTCATACATTATGAGAATAAATTCATTAATGGTACTCTCCTGTTGAACTGAGTATCCACACTTTCTCCTAACTCAAGTCCTCCTGCTAATCTAAGGATAACACGAGTCGTATGACATCGTTACACATGTCCCGTTTAAGCTTATTATCAAACCGGTTAAGGAAAACAAAATGTATCCAGATCAGTTTGACATATTACCCGCGCACTGCAGTAAGTCTTCAGTTAGCCTGGTGTGTATTGTGCCTTGTGAGGGAGGTGTCTGCAGTATGTGTCCCATTCTCTCCCCAAAGAGGCAGCTCAGTCATACCCGGGTTAGCCTCTGTTCTATTACGGCTAGTACATGGGATAGAAAGGTAGAAATCTTATTGGAGGCAATCGAAGTTAGTTGTGCAATCAGCGATGCCGTTTCAAAAGTAGACATTCGCAAAACCTCGGCTATTTCCGTGTTGTTCGGCAAAGCTATCGTTGAAAATTAACATCAGGGGAGATAACTCTTCCTTCTACAAAACATCACTTTTTACCTTCTAATTAGTTTTCATTTGATAAAATTAGTAAATTAAAATTAATGATAAAACAAATCATAATTTACACAATTATAAAACAGTATCTTTCTAATGATAAACCCTATCCATATCTGATTTTCAAATATTTCCCCTCTCACACTGTTAATGAAAAAAAACATAAAGGCATGATACTTTCCATGTCACTATACGACCGTTTGAATTCCTTAAGTCGTGGATATCCAAAAGGTGTTTTCATTGGCTGCAAATAAGGGAGATATCTCAAGTTACAACTTTTTGCCGCTAGGGCAATCTGCCGGAACCCCAGGATCTTGGCGTAATAAAACAGAGGCTAACTCGAGTATGACTGTGTGGGGAGAGAATGTATGTGTCCAAGAAAAAAATATTGATTTGTAAAATTTAAACTGACAAGGAAGAAGGTTTTAAGCCACTGCTGAGTACTGTATCACAATTCAAGTATGGTCATATAAACAATTCCGTTAATGGCTGCAATTCGGCCCAAGCTGCACTAAACAATAACTTTTATTAAAAAAATGGATATTTTTACCATAATTGTTGCATTCTGGGCAAAATATTCCTTGCACATTTTCAAGTTTGGTTTTTGTGTGTTATTACAGAGTTCGAGTGTGAGTGTATGAAGACCACTATAGAGTGTGAGTACAAGGAGAGGAGACAAGGCAAGGGACCCAAGGGACAGGAGCCCACATGCAAAAGGTCAGGTATTAAAGGGGCAGTGGCACTTTTTTTGATAATTTTATATTTTAAATTTTTCACTGATAACTGTAAGTTACTGTTAGTTTTATTATTTTTACAGTGTCAAAAATCTTATTACACAAGCCAATCATCCATAGTCAGAGGACAAAGTATGAAGATTCACCGTCATTAAATCCATTGGCGGCCATTTTGTGTGAACACCTTTATTTCATTTTGTGTAAGAAAAAGGAATCGTATGGCTAAACTTTACGTTTTATATTTGAATTATTACTGCTCCATTTAGTTAAGAAACATTGTCTCTCAATTGGAACTATTAATTTTCATTTTCCTGACATCACCTTATATTCCCCCTAAAACGTGCTACTGCCCCTTTAGAGACACTGTCGTGCAAGTTCATCCTGTCGCAGGTCACGAACGTTACACTAACTCCACTAACCTGTACCCTGGGCTCAGAAGCTAGATTTGCTCTCGCGGCCCGACTTGGGATACAGCCACTCAAATCATATTCTCGCCACCTTCTCGATAAAATTTCAACGACAAAATGATTTGATTGGCTGTATCCCAAGTCGGGCCGAGCGAGCTAATGTAGCTTCTTAGCCCAGGGTACATGACATGACCGTTAACATCCTCCGCCAAATTAGTTTTCACTAAAGCTCCCAATATTTTTCCTACATGGGCCATAACTTTATTATTGCATCTCATTTTCGAATTCATCAAGGTAAAAATACCCTGAAGATACACAGCAAGTCTGGTTAATCTATCTTATATAGATTATTATGAGAGAAACTCTCCCCTTTAACTTGGACAGATGAACGCACGGACGGACGAAGTCCAAACCTATATCCCCCTCCCACTTCGTGGTGGGGCTAATAACCACTGTATGTCATTTAGAAGAGATTTCATTTGTCTCCCCAATCGGTACGAGCAAATATAGACAATTCAACTATAGGGCAAACTGACCGAGGTTCGGACACAACCCGAGGTCGCCTGAACTTCGGACACTTTTGATTTGAGCTGACACAATGATGTGCAAAATGTCTGCAAGCTATTTGCTTCAATGTGTTTCTTTCCAATCTGTTTTCATATGTATTTCTTTCGAAATATATTTTATTTGTTAGAAACACACTTTTAACACCCTTTTTTTGTAATTTATAAAAATTACCGATATAATGCTAAGGAAACATAGAGAAACATCGTCATCATCATCAGCATCATCATCATCATCATCATCATCAGGTAT
>OU744737.1:23228516-23248415 GCA_916613615.1 Steromphala cineraria | reverse complement strand
CTCCCCTATCTCCCTATCTCTCTCTTCCAAAAGCTACATAACAACTCTGCGATGTAAACACAATAAGGCAACATTATTCGTCCAATCAGATGGCTTTTTTTACACCCAAACCTATCATTTTGTTTGTTGTGCACCAAGTCCCACAGATGGATTTGGTGCCGGTGTAACAGGCTCAAATGACTCTACCGCCTCAAATAACTCTAGAGTCAAAGGGGCCTAGCCTCAAAAGACTCTAGAGTCATATGGGCCCAAGGACACGCCCAGTCTCAAATGACTCTATCTAGGCTCAAATGACTCTAGCAAATAATCAATCTGTGAAATCAAATTCTCACATGAGTCCAAGGAAACGCCCAGTCTCAAATGACTCTATCCAGGCTCAAATGACTCTACCAAATTATTCTGTGAAATTGAATTGTCTCAATGTTTATTTTAAGCCATTGATAATTCTAAATGATTTCATGCACTGGATTTACATCCACCCCAAATTATTAAAAATCATACTTTTAATCTGCGTTTCGATAAGAGAATACTTTTTCATGTTTGTTGTTCATTTTAATGAAAACTGCGTATTATTTTATGTGAAAGCTTCAATGTTTGTTTTCATGTTGATACATTTATTACTTGGCGTCACTGATGAGTTTAAACTATATTTCTTGACTGAAATTGTAACAATATTTACACATATCATCACTATGAAGCGTTGAATCCGTATGTTGTCGTTTGCGACTTTACTTTTACTTTTTTGAGGATATTATATGAGTGTCCGTGCCATACAATGCTTACGACAAGAGTGGCTTAATATTAGTATTTCCCGAGCAAGAGCGAAGGATATAATAATATTAGCCACTCATAATACAAGAAAATACTCAAAACCTATAATTAAAGAAAATACCCAAAACTTACCTCTCAGCATAGGCGGACTAGCAAGCGGTGGCCTTTATAGATTGTGACGTCATAGGTGAACCGTAACGTCAAAGCATTGTAAATGATGTGACGTCACAAGGTGATATTTAGCCCCAGAGGAACATATGGAGGATATCTTTTGTTTTGAGTGATATATTCTGTTTATTTATGCCTCTGTGGTTGAAAATATGGTAATGTATGGTCTTGAAAAAGGCTTGAATCCAGAGTTTTCTGGCGACGTCATACCATTGTTGATCGTAACTTAGCGACGTTAAACCATTGTACACATGCCGTGATATTTTCACTGACTTGAAAAAACGATATCACACTCAGTGGCGAGAACACAATCCTAGAACTGAGAAAACTCTCACCACATAGCATATAGCAAATGAAAAATATTAAGCTCGATATGACTTCGCTTGCAGGTATTCAAAATTATTTATTACTAATGAGGGAACATTCACTCTCGCTCGGGGTATACCAGTATTCATCCACTCGTGTTGTTTTCATTTGCTCCTGGATGCATACATGTTCTTTTAAATGGTCTAAGCAAGATTCATTTGTTGTAATCATCATGATAATCGTCATCCTATTACGCAAAGTGACTTATTTCAAAGGTGCCTTTGCCACTAGATTAGAAAACACAAAAAGGAAAAGGTAACATATTTTATAACAAATCGTTGGAATATCAAACTGATCTTGCCAAGTTTAAACATTTATTGAAACAGTCATGTTCGACCAATTTCATGAATGTTCTAGGCTTAAGTATATAGTCTTGTTATGATTGTGTTGCCACAAGTTATTCTATAAGTTTATTCTAAGATAAAAATTATAGTAGATTTTCTAAGGATATATACATCATAAATTTATTTGAAGCGATCATGTTCGAGCTTTTTTTATGACAATTTTAGACCCGACATATCATTTTAATGATTTTGTGTTTTAATTTCACGTTATTCTATCAGTTGATTCTAAGATGGATACTAAGCAATTTTATGAAAGCATATTTGGTGAATGGTTGTATCATTTTAATCAGTTTTTATATCCATGGCTTATGGATTTATTATTGATGCTTTTTTTTAAAAATTCACCTTTATTTCAAAATTTTTAATCACGTTCAAGTTCAATTTTCGTTACATGTCAATAATGTGAGGGAACTGTTATAATAAGCGCCCAGAAAAAAATCATATTTGTCAAGGTTTTGAGATATATTTCGGCAATTTTCCATGAACAATTGATATAAAGGACAGAAGATTGAAGATTATATAAGTGACAGTGTTACAACGTTTTGATAATGAATGATTTTTATTCAAAATTATACACCAAATCAATTTCGTTATCAATTATATTACAAGTTATTCATATCATACGTCTATAATTATTTTACAAATGAAGAGGTTTTTTTAGCAGAGTTTAGTTTAAATTGTCGTCATACGTATAATCTTAACAAATTCTTTTATGAATTTTATCCTAAGACATCACATTTTTATGTCTCTTTTCTTTGTAATCACCATGACACGTTTGTTAAAAAATTTAAAGTTTTGTAAAAAGGAACATGGACAGCGCTGGTCTTTAAAAAGGCTCACTCTATGTATACCATTTCACTTCATTACAAATTTCGAAATGTGGTAAAATCGGGTTTTCGATATCGATATTTTGTATTACAAATTTAACTGAACTACGTTATGCATCCTAAAACAATACTTGTTTACGTTTTCATAAAACGCCTTACAAATTATGTCGTTTTAAAATCTTTTTGGCTAGCGGAGATAGGAGATAGGATATATAGTGAAAACTGGCTTGTGAGTCGAGCGTCCTTCAATAAATTTGCGAAACAAAAAAAAATCAATCAAAGGTATTTGTTTTGTATTTGTAATCTTAAGCCACGTTTCGACACATCTTGAACTTGACAACGACACAAGCAGTTGTGTCAAAACGTCACATTACATGAATAAAGAAGTTGTCATCCATCTATTCCTCATTGTCATTCCAACTTCTAAAATGCCTCTCAATTTTTTTTTGGTTTACATAACAATTTATTTTCATTATATTCTAAGTTTCATATCTCTTCTTCCCAACTTCCAAGCAAAAAAAAGACATATTGGAAAAGCTGTTTTGGGACCCCAAGTGTTATTGAACAGTCACATAAAATAATACTTTCATAGTCTGAAGAATGCGAGTACATCGTCAAAGCTCATGTGCCTGTCGTAGGGATTGCTGTCCCAACCCACCAACTACAGGATTATGTTTTCAACCTCTAGACCTGTAGACATATGATAGACTTTGAAAGTGGGCTTTATCTCAATAGCAATGTTGTAAAGTGTGTAGGTAGGAAGGTCGAAAATATGCGTGAAATGGAGAGAATTGTTTTCTTTTAAAGTTTTAGACAGACATTCACATGAAAGTTGACATATTTAAAAGTATAACATACGGCCATATTTGGCATATGAGACATTGTAGTCAGGCACATTCATAATACATACATGTAACAATAGAAGTCATAATACATACGTGATACATACGTACACGTACATACATTCAGACATACAGATATACACACACATACACACATTCATACACACACACACGCTCGCACGCACGCACGCATGCATGCATGTATAAACGAAAAATACGAAAATACTCAGTTTTTAAATCAATTCACGTTACTCTTTATCTATATAAAGACATATTGAACTCTTGGAAACAGGTCGTACATCATAGTTGGATGGAAATGCATTTTCTTAAATTCAAAGGGAAATATATATAACTCAGCAACATAACATCAAGATCAAAGTGAAAAGGGTTGGATATAGAGTATGGAAATAATACGTTGAGCGTTTCAGTTGTGTTATCGTTCATCAGCAATTATCAATGTTAACGCCATAAGATCACAAAGAACTCTTGATAAACTCTTATCATTGACAACAACTCCGACTTATAAATTATGTTTATTCCCACCAGAAAATGCGTATACGTAATTTTGACAAAATAATTAGTTCTATACTTAATTATGTATTGTGAAAATAGTGTTCTACAATTATACAAGGAATATACGCGCAAACATCTATTAAAGTAAAGTCGATGAATTATAAAGATCACTGGAGTAAAAATTAGGACATGTTCTTAGATAGAAGTTTGAGGATGTCTCAAGTAACAGATATCTGCCTTCATGCAGTGTTTTCCAAGGCTTGTTATATCTCGAAAACTTTCTCTATTGTCTATCGGTTTGCCAATAAGATTTTAAAAAAGGAATTTGAAAAAAAGACATGTTGTGCAGTTATTAATAAGTTGATTTCCCTCATTTTTAAAATTTAGAATATATTGATACGTTTTCTCTCACAAATATGGCTTATATATAGCGGTAAAATTGACGTCTTGAATAAATGATTCATTCAAAAGACCACTGATCATATGGTTACTTTTAAAACCTCTATTCGGATAAAAATGGCTTAGTGTACCGGAAGACTGTTGTGTTTAGCTTCACAATAATAATAAGCAGATCTATAAGCAGAGGATAAAGTGGGCTTTTGATACATACTACCGCATTCTCAACAACAATAATATAATGGAAAATTGAAAGAAACATACAATTAAATAGGATATCTGAAGTCGTCAACAAAATACAAATTATTGCTATAAATAAATTTAACATTCGGTCATCAATTGATTCATCGCCTAGAGTTATCTGAGGCTAGCCCGAAATGACTTTATCTTTAGTTTCATTGATAAAGTTGGAAAATGTTGAGCAAATGTTGACTCATGTGAGAATTTGATTTCACAGATTGATTATTTGCTAGAGTCTTCTGAGCCTGGATAGAGTCATTTGAGACTGGGCGTTTCCCTGGGCCCATATGACTCTAGAGTTATTTGAGATCAGGCCCAGAGCACTCTAGAGTTATTTCGGGCTAGGCTCAGATGACTCTAGAGTTATCTGAGGCTAGCCCGAAATGACTCTATCTTAGTTTCATCGATAAAGTTTGGAAAATGTTGAATTTGAGGTAGAGTCATTTGAGCCTTGATAGAGTCATTTGAGACTGGGCGTTTCCCTGGGCCCATATGACTCTAGAGTTATTTGAGACTAGGCCCAGAGCACTCTAGAGTTATTTCGGACTAGGCTCAGATGACTCTAGAGTTATCTGAGGCCAGCCTGAAATAACTCTAGAGTCATCTTTTGTCTAGAGTTATTTGAGGCTGATACACCGGCGTAAAATAGCAATCTGTTTGGCTGAAACCCTTTTGAAATGAGCTTATGTTGGATTATGAATGGGTAAATTTGACCTTTAAGCGTTTACTCTCTCTCTCTCTGTCTGTCCCTCTCTCTTTCTCTTATTTTGTCCACCTCCCTTCCTATCTCTGCGTCACCCCTCTCTCTTTCTGTCTCTCTCTTTATCTGTGTGTGTGTCTCTCTCTCTCTTTCTCTCTCTCTCTCTCGCTCTCTCTGTGTGTCTGTGTTTGGCTCTTTCTCTCTCTCTATCTATCTCTCTCTCCCTATCTCTCTCTCTCCCTATCTCCCTATCTCTCTCCCTCTCCCTATCTCTCTCTCTCCCTCTCTCCCTATCTCTCTCTCCCTATCTCTCTCTCTCTCTCCCTATCTCTCTCTTCCAAAAGCTGTGTTTGCTGTGGCTATCTCAAAAGGCATAACCACTTTGTCTCACTTATTCCAGCCCGTATTCTAAGGTTTCATGACAATATACCTGCAATAATCTCAACTTCCGTGACCCATGTAAGATGACATCTCTTCCTTATGCCCTTACTCCCACTTCCTCTATCTCTCTCTTTCTCTGATTTTTTCCACCTCCCTCCCTATCTCTGCGTCATCCCTCTGTGTGTGTGTGTATGTGTGTGTGTCTCTCTCTCTGTCTATCTCTTTCTCTGTGTGTGTGTCTCTCTCTCTGTCTGTCTCTCTCTTTCTCTGTGTGTGTGTATCTGTCTCTGTCTTTCTCTTTTTCTGTGTGTGTCTCTCTCATTCTGTCTCTCTCTTTCTCTGTGTGTGTCTCATTCTGTCTCTGTCTCTCTCTCTTTCTCTGTCTCTGTCTCTTTCTGTGTGTATCTCTCTCTCCCTCTCCCCCTCTCTCTCTTTCCCTCTCTCCCCCCCCCCCTAGCTCTCTCTTCCTCTCTCTCGCGCTCTTTCTTCCTCTCTCTCGCTCTTTCTTCCTCTTTCTCGCTCTCTCTCTCTCGCTCGTTCTTCTTCTCTCTCTCTCTCTCGCTCTTTCATCCTCTCTCTCTCTCTCGCTGTTTCTTCCTCTCTCTCACTCTTTCTTCCTGTCTCTCGCTCTCTCTCTTCCTCTCTCTCTCTTGCTCTTTCTTCCTCTCTCTCCTTCTCACGCTCTTTCTTCCTCTCTCCCTCTCGCTCTCTCTTCCTCTCTCTCTCCGTCTCTCTCTCCACTCTCTCTCTCCCTCCCTCTTGCAGTGACAACCTCAAATGCAAAACCACTTTGTTTCACTTATTCCAGCCTGTGCTCATAGGTTTCATGACAATCTACCTGCAATAAACTCAACTGCCGTGACCCAGGTCAGATACTTCTCTACATGGACAAATTGAAGTTCTGAAGACCTCAACACAAAGCAGGAAGGCTTATACTTGTCAGTGATTGGGATCGGAGCCATTGACGCCTTGCGGGAGAGAATATTTAATGGTTGTTGCAAAACTTCTGCTAAATACTCAAAAAGAGACCAGGTAGACGACTGCATAAAGGTGTTCACACTACTTGTATATATACACGCATAGTTCTCCTTCAGTTTGTTATTTATATATTTTGTGCCTCTTTCGATATAGCAGCAACAAAGTGTATAATATATAGAGGTTCCAATTTGATATCCTCATTACAAACCTATTATTATATTATGTTTAAAATCATGTATCTCAAAATTCGTTTTAAATATTGTGTGTCTCAAATGAAGCAAAAACTTAATATGGCCGCCTTTTAACAATTCTAATCTAAGGGATTTAAATAATTTGAATTGGACTTTGCACCTTTTAGAAAAACTCTTATTTATTAACATTGATTGTCTTTTATATATAATTAGATACTAACACTTGAGAGCTTGAGCGAAAAAACGTATCATAACCAATAAAAGCCAGAATACTAACTCTAAGATTACTCATTTTAATGTAGGTACCTGAATTACCAATTGTAAAACAAAGACATGAAAGATTGAACTAACGCACTATACATGTATTAGTTAACCATTATTTAGTCAATTTTGCTATATCAAATGAGTAAAAGATGTTCACACAAAAATGGCCGTCAATTATTCAGTCCTGTTTCAATCAGGGAAATTGTCTGTTTGATAAGAATTGACTCTTCCCTGCAAAGACGACCCGTCTTTAACGTTACTAGGACAACCGGACGAGTGGAGCATGATTTGCACGTGCATATGTCAATTTCAGATCCCTCACTGTCAGCTTCGGAGCAACGAGACAGACTTGAAGAACCAAACACATGGCCAGATTATGAGTTGGAAATTATTGTTGAACTTTTCTGTTGCCATTGCCCCTAAAGCCAATTCAATAGTTTATTGAGTAAATCACACTGATGTTAGTGATGTAGGCTACATTGTTTTGACTTGGGTTGAATAAAACAATAAAAATAAGTGTTTCATTTGAAGTTGAAAGGAGGAAAAAATAGTACTTGTCTGTCCGTACGTCTTTCTACTTGTCTGTCCGTTATTGAACTTGTCTGTCCGTACATCTTTGTACTTGTCTGTCCGTACGTTTTTGAACTTGTATGTATGAGTAGTATGTTTTTTACCAACTATCCCACCACCAGCACCACTTCTATTGTTGTGAGGACAATGGTATTTGAATAGATCTATTGTTAAGTTTGAAAAGGTCTATTGTTATATTGAATTGCCCATTGTGTTATTGAATGGCTTATTGAAATTTTGAAAAGCTCATTGTGATTTTGAATAGAGCATTGTAATATTGAATAGTTCATTGTGATTTTGAATAGACCATTGTGATATTGAATAGACCATTGTAATATTGAATGGTGCATTGAAATATTGAAAAGACCATTGTAATTTTGAATAGACCATTGTAATATTGAATGGTGCATTGAAATATTGAAAAGAACATTGTGATATTGAATAGACCATTGTGATTTTGAATAGACCATTGTGATATTGAATAGGTTATTGTAATATTGAATGGCGCATTGATATATTGAATAGCCCATTGCGTACTCTGCATTGAAATGAACTTTTTAATAAAAAGATAAAGACGGGATTTGAATAGAGGCAGGGTTTGAATGGAAGACCACACTCAATAAACCTGTCCTGTCCATTGATAGCGGTGTTGAATGGAGAGGGGAGGAAGGGAAACGATAGGGGAGCCCCCATCCCCATTGAAATAGAATTGAATAGAGTTCGCACACAATGGGTCCCCCGGCCGTCTTTGTGAGCGTGTCATCCCCCCAACCGTGGAATGGGGGGAGGGGATCTGGACAGCTGAATAGAAAAGATTTGCTCCCTAATGAATTCAAGTTGCATTATTGCATTTAACACGATAACACATCATCATGTTCAAAAAAATCATTCTACGACTGAAAAAGACAAATAATTTACAAATAATCTTTACATGCACTTTCTGATATTTTGAACAGAGGGAAGCCATTAAATTTACATTGAATAGATTTCATATAAAGGACTATGGGACTCCACTGTGATCGAGTCGGCTATTGTCCCCCCACCAGCAGTGAAAAGGATATTGTTCTTGTGTCAACTCCAATGAATGGCTCTGCATACACGCGTGCATCAGTAGTAAAACTTCCATATATGGACATATTACTATAAGAGTCAGAGTTCTCATCGGTAGTAAACTTCCGTATATGAATAAAGTGCGTACTATCAGAGTTTGTGTGGTTCTGAAAGTATGGACATATTAAGCTAGAACAAAGACGTCATCAGTTGTACACTGATTTTAACTCAGCAGTGTATATATTGTGCTTTTGTCTGATATTCTATTTGTCTCTGACATCAACCAGGTCGGGATGTGTGTTGACCCCTTTTGGTGGGTTACCTATATTGTCCGTTCTCATTTTGTGTGTGTGAATAATATATATGTTATTGAATTGAAGACCGTGGTAAGGTTTGGTGTGAGCTTTCTTTAAACGGCAACATAATCCTTTTTTTAAAACTTTTTTTAAGCTTTTGGTATATGTCTGCACGACTTTTACAAGAAAGATATAATTTCTAGAATATCGATCGAAAACTATCTAATTTTCACATTACTCTGTGTGTACGAGCATGTGTGAGTGGCGCATGTTTGTCTTCGTTAAGAAAACAGAAAGCTGTTGATTCAAGCATGAGGCGATACTTTACAAGAGGGACAAGTAACGTGGAAGATGTATTTACTTAAGGGGCGGATACTATCAACAGGAGATCAAGTCTATTTATGTACCTGACTCATTAAATTCATCAAGTTACGGTTACCAAGTGTTATCAGTGATATGATATGTGATACCCCACACATGTCTAGTAACAGCAATTTCTAGGTTTAAGTTTCGTGAAATATTGTGTGACACAAATGCAAAAATTGGTTCACTTGTGTTTTTCTCCAGATATTATTATAATAAAAAGTTGTTGAAGGATGAATATACCGGTTAATAATTACTACCACATAATGTAGTTAATTGTTCTTAGTGCAACGAATGATGTTTAACATTTTGTACTGATAAAAAGGCTTTCCAATATGATTAGTTGACCATCCAATATTGACATGAGGAATTTAAATGTATCAAACTCCTTTTAAATTAGAGGTTTCTCGTGCTTCCTTTGAATTGTTTTAAGATTAATTACAAATATATGAAATGTGCCTTGTATTGGTTTTACTTATACATACATACAATAGTTTTGTATGTAATTTTGTTTGTTATAGTCATACATCTGATCAGATATATAGCCTATACATGATATTTAACTCGATGAAAATTTTGTTGACAATGTATTTGATGTAAAACCAAAGATATGAATGATTTGCAAGCGGTTGGCACAGTTATGCAATCATTCTTGAACCAGATTTTGAATTCAACCAATTCCCGTGATGCTTCATTTTGTCCACATGTTTTTTGAATGAACCAATCATGGAAAAGGATATCGCTATTCAAGTAAGTTATAAATCCAGACAGTCCAACGTCAGTTTTTAGTCAAGCTCTTTCAACTGGCGTGGACAGATCAATTCGCATCTTAACAGATATCATGGGAACAAAATGCATAGACAGGTTAGTATTTTCTCTTTTATTTTTTAAACCTGAGATTATTACCGATGTTGTTAAAAGCTGTCTATGATCATTTCAATCCAAAGCGAAATGTTTTTTTTATTATTTTGTATTATTTCAAACTAATGGTGAAATATTTATTCATTGACAGAGAAGCTGACAGCAAAGTCACCTTCTATTCGTGGAAACAAGTGATGAGAGATCCCCATAGTTTGAAAGAGTCCATCGTTTCGCAGTCGGATGATTTGTTTCACGTTCGCAGTGAATGCGTAAAAGATGCTAAAAGGAAGTTTGAAGATGATTCAGGGGCAACTAAACGAATCATCGTCAAAAAGAACAGAACATTACCAGTTTGTATTGACGAAGTCGACAGGACCAACATGGTCACCCATATAGAGAGACTTCTCACTTTGTGTTACTCTCTAGAAGTTGCAAAATGTATTCAACGACTTTCATTGGAACTATGTTTTGGTTGTATGTTTGACGAAGAACAAGACCATACTTGTCAGATCTTGTCAGAACACGATCAGGTCAGCAAATACTTTAACGCTGCCATGAATGAGGTCAATGAGGACAGGGTGCTGGATCACTGGTTTAAACTGTTGGACAATGATTCATCACTGAAACCTGTGTCTACTTTCGATTTAGTTCCATATCAGTGTAAGGACTATCGTGACACACATTTCAAAACAGATCAATGGTTGACGGATTTGAAACCACTTGTAGTAAATATTTTAATTTTAGAGAAACGGTTTCAATAAAGTCTACTTTTATAAATTTATGCAAATAGGAATTTGAATGTATCCATTTTTTTATAACATGTATTAATAAAACGTTTATTGCACCATGTACGACTTTATGTTGTTCATTACTATGCCTGAGTATAAACCCAAATAGATATAAAATTGGACAGCATGTTTAGAAAAGATCATTCTGAGTTTCAGTCATGAATAAGAAGGAGTATTCTTGGATCAGTGTGGCTCATCCCACTGTAGAGTCAGAAACTACATTACATCAATGTAAATTCTGGTATGCAAGTAAAACGCTGGCTATGAACGACCTCAAACGCCACATTGCTAATGGGGTAGACATACCAAACCGATGGGGAGGACCCTTTTACCACGTGCTTAAACGAACCAGTGTACTCTGCAAGTAAACAACACCAACCATATGAACTTGCTTGATTGAACAACGATAAATCATTTTTACTTTGATGTTATTTATTGTTAAGTTCGTTCAATTTCCAAACACTTCACAATGAGTTCCCAAAAGCATAAGAAGTCGGCTTCGAACAAAGCACTGCAAAAGTATTATTTTAATCCACGCAAACCAGGAGGTTATTACAGTGGAACCAAACTCCGTGATGAGTTAAAGTTGAACAAACAAGCAAACATTCGACTGGGGTCTGTGAAAGGTTTTGTGAATAAGCAGGATGCCTACAGTTTACACAAACCCGTCAAATACAGATTCAAACGAATGAAAGTCAGGGTGAATTATATCAATGAAATGTTTGATCTGGATTTAGCAGATATGTCTAGATACACGAAATGGAATGATGGTGTGCGGTATTTGCTTGCAGCTGTGGATATTCTTTCAAGATTCGCATTCGTTCTACCTTTGGAAAATAAGAGACCAGAAACAGTGTTGAGAGCTTTCAAACAAATCCTCAAGCAACGACGTCCTAGGAAAGTACGAATAGATGGTGGAAGTGAATTCAAAGGGGCTTTTCAGGCATTCCTACGAAGGGAAAATATAAAACTTACCATAGCTCGCAATGAAAATATTAAAAGTAATTATGTGGAACGTTTTAACAGGACACTAAAATCACTGATCACCCGGTACATGAGTCATAACAACACCAAACAATATCTGGATGTTCTGCAAGATTTAGTATATAACTACAATCATACCACACATTCTTCTTTGCCTCATCTATCCCCCGCTCGTGTCACTAAAGCCAACGAAGTGAAAGTGTGGGATCATATCTACCTGAAACCTCTGAGAAAGGTCAAGCGTATAATCAAAAAGTACCTATTTAAAGTTGGTGACCTGGTTCGCATCTCATACCTGAGAAAACCTTTCAGCAAAGAAGCTGATCTCAGGTGGACCGAGGAACTATTTAAAGTGACCCGACGTTACAAGAAACAGTCGTTTCCCCAGTACAGACTGGAAGATTTTCATAATGAGCCAGTGACAGGTTCCTTTTACACGAATGAACTTCAAAAGGTCAACAAAGACCCAGATGCATTGTGGCAAGTCGAGAAAATTCTGAAAAGGAAAAAGGTTAAGGGGAAGAAGTATGCACTGGTCCGCTGGCTGGGTTGGCCAAAGTCTTTTGACTCATATGTGAAGGAAAGCGAATTGAAAGACTTGTAAGTGAAACTATGGAGAAATATGTATTTCTAAAGAGCTCTGACTCCAAAACAACATACTTCAAAGACAACACTTCCTATCATTTTCGAACAAAACTCAACCAAAGACTAATGTTTGACGGATTCTGGGTGGTATCTATAACCGAATTGAATTTTGGTGACTTGGATCTAAAAAAAGTGAAGAATTCGTATGTAGACGTTCTATGTAATCTGTGCGACAGTTCATTAGTAGGTGACAGACAGTTACCTTTGTTGAGACGCATTGACCTCAGGAACGGTCCTACCTATTCATTTGCTAATGAATACTACATTCATGTTAAGGTTAAAGAGTCTCCTGATATAGAAATCTGTATAAAAGCGAGCGACGACACACCATTGTCATTCTTGAAAGAGGAGACTCACGTAACACTTCATTTGAGACGATACCCATTTGCTGATTGAAAACCAGCCAGTAAAATGGATTCTCAACCTCTTTATGTACCGGATTATGAAAAATGAAAAAATTATTTCGAGAAACACATGACAGGAAGTTCTCGTCTTGTCAGAGGAAAGGTCCAGCCTAAAGTCATTCCCACTACACCCATAATCGAGGCGGAACCGAAAATCACACTACACGTGACCTCGGAGACACAGAGTACAGTGGAGAGAGCAGCTGCTAAACAAAAACGTAAGCGATCTTTAAAAAGAGCTGCAGGTCATCAAGTTGTCACAACCAAGAAGATTCGTCGTGCCAACAACATCAAACCTTCCAAGACAGCCAAAGCACTCAAGACCACCCCTGTTAAAGCGGAGGACATCTTTGTTTAAAACACTACAAATCAAGCCAACATCATGTCATTGTTCAATGACAAAGCCTTTGAAGAGGTCGTGCTGGAAAATTTAAACGTATTCAGCATGCCTCCATATCAGACTGGCATTCAAAAGCATTATTTCGTCAATATACGTCCTTTGAGTCAAATCAACGATTCTTCCCCTCTCGAGTTTCAAGTGTCCAATTCCGGAGGTGATTACATTGATCTGAAACGCACTCGTCTACACGTTAAGGTTAAGGTAACCAATGCTGATGATACGTTACTGACAAAGAATGAAAACGTCGCCCCAGTGAACCTGTTCATGCAATCACTGTTTTCACAAGTTGCTGTCTACCTACAGGATCAGCTAGTGTCTTCCACCAATAATCACTATGCCCACAAATCAATGATGCAGGTCCTATTGGGCTCTGGAGAAGAAGCCAAGAAGACTCAGTTAACCTCCCAGGTGTTTAGCAAAGATTATGCCGAAAGCAACGCTGATCTGGAAAGCAGCAACGTCACCGGATCTTTAAATTCGGGAATGGCAATGAGAGCCAGCTTCATAGCGACAAGCAAAGTTCTGACCATGTCCGGGCCCATCTACGAGGACGTTTTCAACATGAACCGTTTCCTCATCAATGACGTGGACTTGAAATTGAAAATGTTTAGATCGGAACCTAAATTTTCTTTAATGAGTAGTGTGACTGCTCACGAGTTCAAAATACAACTCTTGGATGCCTATCTGCAGGTTTGCAAGGTAAAGGTCAACCCGGCTTTACTCTTGGCTCACAACACTTTATTCAAAAATAACAATGCGCTCTATCCCTACACCAAAAGCGAAGTCAAAGTAACCAGTATTCCTGCCAGTCAGCTGAGTCACACCATTGACAACGTGTCCAACCCAGTGGCTAACAGATACATCGTCGGATTGGTGGAAAGTGCCAGCTTAAACGGAAGTTACACTGGTAATCCATTCAATTTCAAGTCCTCCATGCTTAAAAAGATCACACTCTCTATCAATGGGGTCAGTGTACCAGGACAACCCACGGAAGCAGATGATGTAGGAAGTTATGTGAACATGTTAGATGGTATGGGTTTATGGAAGGAAGACAAGGGAAATGGTATCAGCAGAAGCGAATTTCTCCTGGGGAATGCATTGTTCGTCTTCAACATAGACAACATGTGTGCAGAGTCTGAATACCTAAACCTGCTAAAAACGGGAGATGTAAGTCTTGAACTCGAGTCCAAATCAGCCCTCACAAAGACGCTCAGCTGCATTGTCTTGACTCAGAGAAACTCTATCCTCGAAATCGATCAAGCCCGCAACGTGTTTGTGAAGTAACCGGACGAGATGAAAGCAACTCAGTTGTCCTGTGCCATACAGTGTGACTCGAGCTTACACAGACATGTTTTAGGTGTTTATGCGAAAGACACTCTCCCCATGCTCTCCCCTTCTATGCTAAAAAGGGGAGTTGGTCTCGTTGTCAATACAGATGTTAGAAAACGCACGGGTCGCCATTGGATTGCAATGCATCTGAAGGGAAATAGAGCAGAGCTGTTTGACAGTTTATCAGAACCGATTGATGGAGTATTTGATCGCTATTTAAAGTCTTATGTTGGCTCTTACACTAACAATGTTCAACAGTTACAATCTGCAGATTCACAAGGGTGTGGTTTTTACTGTTTGTATTTCCTACTGTGTAAATTTAAAGCTCATCTAAGTTTGAATCAGATTGTCCATCAGTTCAGTGCTAATGAATTACTTTGGAATGATGCTTTTGTTACTCACTACATTTGTAACTACTTCAAATGCTGCACCCATGCTTGCACAACTTGTATTGACATTTAACAATGTTATTCGTCTGTCAAGTGAATAAAATTATGCCATTAAAACTATGTTTTGTTGTGTATAAATACCCGCTTAACTTGTCATATGAAAATTGTCTACATAGAAAGTGCAATAAAAGCTAGCTGTAGCGTGGACTGACAGTTACTTTTAGTCTTGTCTGCTGAGAGTTAAGACGTCCCCTTTCATGAGGAAACTTTAAGGGATACAAGTATTTTCAAAATGTTGGGTAAGACGAAGCCACTGTCATCAAAAACACGTAAACGAAAAATATTGACAACAAAACAATCCCTTAAGAGACGGTTTACATCTAACAAGGGAAACAGAATCATAAAGAAGTTGAAGAAAAAGACTGCACTTAAAATACAACCCATGTCAAGACAAAAGACTGTTGTTAAACGAGCCAAAGCTGTCTTGAAACGTCACAAGGCTGAAGGGTATAAAAGAATGCTTACACTGATCTAATTGCATACTTGCTACCTTATCACCATGGGGGTTACAACCTGTCCCGAGTGTGACAAGGGTTTTACAAGAAAAGATAATCTGTGGAGACATTGGAAACAGATGCATCAATCGACTGAAGATTGGTCTCCTTCTCCCCTTTCTACTCCTACACTTCCGGATAAACAACTAGCTAATAATGATAATATACAAAGTCCTCCTCCTCTGAATAGTCATCTTCGAACACTCACTCCCCCTCCTCCTCCTCCTCTGAATAGACACCTTCAAACACTCACTCCCCCTCCTCCTCCTCTGAAAAGACACCTTCAAACACTCACTCCCCCTCCTCCTCCTCTGAATAGACACCCTCAAACACTCACTCCCCCTCCTCCTCCTCCTAGGTCTCCTCTTCGTACGGATAACCGAGTAACTCCTCCTCACGAAAACCAATGAGAGCAGGGAGGGTTCAAATTCCAGATTCCGTCAAATAGCATTGTTGTTGGTCCGAGTGGATGTGGAAAATCTGTCTTTGTCTTCAATCTATTACGATGTGGATTCATTCACCCTCTGCCCGAATGTATTATCTGGTGTTATACTGTGTGGCAGCCTCTTTATGATTGCATTCTTCAAGCATTACCTCAAGTAAGCTTTGTTAAAGGAATACCTTACAATCTCGAAGACGATAACTACTTTGATGCTGATAAAAATAATATGATGATAATGGATGATTTTTTGTCTGAAGCAAAAAATGATAAGAGGATTTCCCGTCTGTTTACCCAAACTTCCCATCACAAAAATGTTATTATCATGTTGCTCCTGCAAAATCTCTTCCCGAGAGGAAAGGAATCTCGTGACATTGCTCTGAATTCCCATTACATAACGCTTTTTAATTCACCAGTGGACAGACAACAGGTGAAGCTTTTTGCCAGAAGGATATTTCCTGAAGACATTGGTAAATTTATGACCCTTTATGGAAGAGCTGTTGAAACGCCTTATGGAAACCTCACATTGGATCTCAAACCCGACACAGGTGAGAAGAATAGACTACATGTGAACATTTTGACAGCCGATGACATTAGCTGTGATAAGCAGAATGGTTCACAACATCAGCCACAACAGGTAAAAGATGCGTCTCCAGCACTGGACGTTCAGACAGCTCCTGACATTCGTCCCGATCACACTTCCACTTCTAAAGTAAGGTCTCTTGGTGTGGAAACAACATCTATGTCCAGTGACGACAGGGGACCTTTCAAAATGGCCACTGCTTGTATGGACTGTGGTGTGTTAATAGAAAACACCGACGATTTACAGCGACACATCAAGTCATGGTGTCCAGCAAGTGATAGTTTGAAAACAAAGAGGAAACGTGTTAGATACGAGAGCGATGACAATAGTGAAGATGAAGATCAAAAAGGAGGAGGTCCTGGCATCCAACACCATCGTGGGACTAACATGGAAGCAGAGGAGTGGCAAAATGTTTGTTTACAACGCATCTGGAATCGTATGTACAACATCAAAAATGACATGATGAAACTCAAGAGGAATAAGTACAGACGATATGGTCGAACAGAAGAATGGATTGAGAGAAAAATGAAACAAATGTGGGAAAAGGAATTGGTTAACAGTCTTAACAACGTTATTGAGTTCACTCAATACTTCCGACAGGCACCTCTATTCAAACCCAACCTAGAAAGCTTGAGTGATCTGGACCCTGCCACTGATCAAACTATCATTAAAAGCAAGATATCACGTTTCATGAGAACTATCATGAAAGACATCCTGACACGTGTGGATATACAGGAAGAAGAAAGTGATACTGAATCTGCCGTCGCTGCCGAGGATGAGGATAATGATTATGACAATGATGATGATGATGATGATGATGATGATGATGCTAACAATGACGGGAATGATAAGGAATAGATAAACATTGAGAACTTTCAATTATGTATTCTGTCAGATGGTATACTTCAACCCACATCACCTGTAACTAAGTAGTGTGTTTCATATCAATAAACAATTAACATAATAAATATAAGAAATGTAAGTGAAATTACATTTGTTTTGTAAATCATTTCAATATTTGAATCCTACACTTGTTAACATTACCACTCTCTATTGTTAATGAAAAGACTTGATTTACATTTTTTGTTGATGTTTATATTCTAATGTTAGTAATGTTATGTGTACAATAAATGTAATTTTCGACAATAGTCATTTGTTTTTGTATAATGCTAAGTGCTTCTGGAATATACAATGTACGATGAACAACTTTAAATGATGACAGATGGTGTATCATAATATTGTATGTGAGCTTGCATCAACAGTTTTCTATTTTCATAACGAGGACACATGTGCAACTCACATTTTCGATTGATATTCTAGAAATTATATCTTTCTTATATAATACATATACCAATAGCTTTAAAAAAGGGATTATGTTGCCGTTTAAAGAAAGCTCACACCAAACCTTACCACGGTCTTCAATTCAATAACATATATATTATTCACACACACAAAATGAGAACGGACAATATAGGTAACCCACCAAAAGGGGTCAACACACATCCCGACCTGGTTGATGTCAGAGACAAATAGAATATCAGACAAAAGCACAATATATACACTGCTGAGTTAAAATCAGTGTACAACTGATGACGTCTTTGTTCTAGCTTAATATGTCCATACTTTCAGAACCACACAAACTCTGATAGTACGCACTTTATTCATATACGGAAGTTTACTACCGATGAGAACTCTGACTCTTATAGTAATATGTCCATATATGGAAGTTTTACTACTGATGCACGCGTGTATGCAGAGCCATTCATTGGAGTTGACACAAGAACAATATCCTTTTCACTGCTGGTGGGGGGACAATAGCCGACTCGATCACAGTGGAGTCCCATAGTCCTTTATATGAAATCTATTCAATGTAAATTTAATGGCTTCCCTCTGTTCAAAATATCAGAAAGTGCATGTAAAGATTATTTGTAAATTATTTGTCTTTTTCAGTCGTAGAATGATTTTTTTGAACATGATGATGTGTTATCGTGTTAAATGCAATAATGCAACTTGAATTCATTAGGGAGCAAATCTTTTCTATTCAGCTGTCCAGATCCCCTCCCCCCATTCCACGGTTGGGGGGATGACACGCTCACAAAGACGGCCGGGGGACCCATTGTGTGCGAACTCTATTCAATTCTATTTCAATGGGGATGGGGGCTCCCCTATCGTCTCCCTTCCTCCCCTCTCCATTCAACACCGCTATCAATGGACAGGACAGGTTTATTGAGTGTGGTCTTCCATTCAAACCCTGCCTCTATTCAAATCCCGTCTTTATCTTTTTATTAAAAAGTTCATTTCAATGCAGAGTACGCAATGGGCTATTCAATATATCAATGCGCCATTCAATATTACAATAACCTATTCAATATCACAATCGTCTATTCAAAATCACAATGGTCTATTCAATATCACAATGTTCTTTTCAATATTTCAATGCACCATTCAATATTACAATGGTCTATTCAAAATTACAATGGTCTTTTCAATATTTCAATGCACCATTCAATATGACAACGGTCTATTCAATATCACAATGGTCTATTCAAAATCACAATGAACTATTCAATATTACAATGCTCTATTCAAAATCACAATGAGCTTTTCAAAATTTCAATAAGCCATTCAATAACACAATGGGCAATTCAATATAACAATAGACCTTTTCAAACTTAACAATAGATCTATTCAAATACCATTGTCCTCACAACAATAGAAGTGGTGCTGGTGGTGGGATAGTTGGTAAAAAACATACTACTTGTATGTACGTCTTTGTAATTGTCTGTCCGTCTTTGTACTTGTCTGTCCGTTTTTGTACTTGTCTGTCCGTACGTCTTTGTACTTGTATGTCCGTCTTTGTACTTGTCTGTCCGTACATCTTTGTACTTGTCTGTCCGTCTTTGTACTTGTCTGTCCGTACGTCTTTGTACTTGTATGTCCGTCTTTGTACTTGTCTGTCCGTACGTTTTTGAACTTGTATGTATGTCTTTGTACTTGTCTGTCCGTCTTTGTACTTGTCTGTCCGTACATCTTTGTACTTGTATGTCCGTCTTTGTACTTGTCTGTCCGTTTTGCACTTGTCTGTCCATAGCATGACAAAGCATTTTAAACAGTTTTAAAAATGTCTTGAATACATAAAAAGCATTCCTTTCATGGTTCAGTCTAAGTAAACCTAGCCTCAATATGATCCGTTTCACTTCTATACTGAGTCTAAAAAGGTCGGGTAAAGGGTTGCGTCAGCCGACCTTTCTGCGACCTATGAC